>JADHKO010000027.1:0-183999 GCA_019925425.1 Ophiostoma pallidulum | reverse complement strand
CTTGGTTACAACGACTACCCTTTCAGTGCTGAATACCTTCAGAGCGTCAAGGGTACGGCTTGATCATGTTTGCGTACGTGTATATAGATTCGTGATATTTGTTTGCATTAGCCGAGCTTGGTTACAACGACTACCCTTTCAGTGCTGAATACCTTCAGAGCGTCAAGGGTACGGCTTGATCATGTTTGCGTACGTGTATATAGATTCGTGATATTTGTTTGCATTAGATACTTAGAGACATAATCATACGACTTTCCATTGATACATTGGTTTGTTTGCTAAATATACACCAATCGTTCTTCTACAAAGAGGAAGCTGTTTACTGGCATGTCCAAAGGCAGTACTATTGGCTAAATAAAGATGGAATATTTCCCACCATCATACTCCATTTGGTACAAAAGGCGATGTACGGCTTGGGCTGCGTGGAATGCTAGGGCCGTCGAGCCATAGATATGGTGGTGAAAATAAGCCCCCCGCCCGACGTGTCTTTTCTGTTTATCACGTACAACCAGCGACTCTTCAACTAAACTGGGAGTCAACTGTCGGAATATATCTACCGTTATTTCAGCAAGAATACGTGCAAGTGGTCCACCGTATTTTTGAACTAACATCAACTGCTTAGCAATACAAATGGATGAGTAATTGCGTTGGGATTTCCACACTATCTCCGCTGCGAGATATAAGAAGCGGAAGGAACGGCGCTGGAAGAATTCCGCGACTCCGCAGCCGTGGAAATTGACGGGGCGGCTTCCTTTATCTTTCTTCAACGTTTTTCTCTTTTGGCGAACGCTTGCCAAGTTACAGATATGGCATCTATGGAAAATGCGGCTACAAGAAGGATGCGCAAGCAAGTCGTGCGAGCCTGCGACTTTTGCAGGGCGCGGCGGATCGGCTGCGACAACGGCCAGCCTTGCAAGGCTTGTCGCCAGAGAGGCCTGACGTGCACGACAACAGGCGAAGAAGCGGGTCCTAGGAGCTTGCCCGCGGCACAACGAGAGATTGAGCAGCTCCAACGCAAGGTCAGGAGCCTCGAGGCAGAAATGGCAGAGCTGAAGCGCCGCCAGCCAGAAGCACAACCCAAGTCTGAGTCGCTCTCCCTATCCAAGCCTCGTTCTCGTGCCCGGCCGCAATGGGAGGGCATTCACGTGGCCACGTCTGGCTCGGACCAGGTATCTTACTATGGCCCATCGTCTTCATACTATCTTGTCAGCCGCATGGGGGCCTACTTGGGCAAGATGCTCAAGCAACCATATACGGACAAGAGCCTCCAGCCCCGGAGCGCGCGCGCAGATATCTTCCAGAACAGCCCGGCTGTGATTGACGACGGAGGAACTGAGCGAGACAACCGAATGCGGGATCCTCACCATGGGCACACCGGTGCTCTCAGTAGGGAACAGGAAGAGTCTGTGATGCGGCTATTCTGGGAGGGATACCACTGCATAATTCCCATTGTGGACGAGGCGACTTTTCGGGCCGGCTATGCCTCGTTGTGGGAGCCGTCGCGACCAATTCGACGGCCGTGTCCACTTGTCGACTGCATTATGGCGCTGTGTTTGCAAAATGGCTATGCCTACATCCCGAAACCAATATCGAGGCAGGCATCGGCCGGCATCGATGGCAGTCGCGTTGACACTATTGACGACGCAGCTGTGTCAGGCCGGTGGTACTTTCTGCGGGCACAGGCAGGGTTGACGGCCGGTCTGGAGAGCCCGTCGCTGGAAACGGTGCAGTGCTATATATTCATGATCGCGTACCTCTGCTGTGCCTCCTTCCAGAACATGTGCCACGTCGTGTCGGCGCAGGCGGTGCGGACAGCTCATATTCTTGGCCTGCACCTGGACCTGTCACAGGAGCTGCCGCACGGCGAGCAAGAGCGTCGACGCCGCATCTGGTGGGTGTTGTGGTCCCTTGACGCCAAGATCTCGACCAAGCACGGCCGCCCGTTGGTGGTCGACCAGGCCGACGTCACGGCCGCCCTGCCAGCGGACGACTGCGAGGCCGCGGCATACAATGGCTCGTCGCTGGGCATGTTCCGCTCTATGGAAGGGCCAGAGGCTAGTCCTGGAGGCTTTGTCACCTGGCTGACCTATGCGAGAGAGAACCAGAAGCTGCATCTGCTCATGGCTGACATTCACCAAGCGCTCTTCTTCCACTGCGGCGAGACGATCCACGACCGGGCGCTCTCGTGCATCTATCATAGCCCGGCAGCCCTCGAGGACAGTGCCGTATTTCTCATCGCGCGCCTGCCGCAGATGCGCGACTGGGCCGACGCCGTGCCGACTGCTCTCCGGACGCGTCGTCGCGGAGCTGGCCAACCCTATTCGGCCGACCGTTCCGCCCTCGACCTAGACGATGCACGCGCGCCCATCTGGCTGCAGCGCCAGGCAATCAGCCTCGAGCTAACCTACCATGCGCTCGTCATTCAGCTGACCCGGGTTTTTATCACCTTTTACAAGCACCCGGGCACTTACACACCTTCAGTCGATCGCCTCGCCGCGACTTGTGCGGACCACGCCGTCGCCTTCACTCACATCATGCACCAGGCTATTACCGAGACCGACCTCATGACCGGCTGGTCTGAGTACTTTAGTCTCCAGTGGAGCGCTTCCCTCGTCCTGGTCGCCTTCATCCTCGCTTACCCAGTCCATGCGGTCACGCCGCGGGCTCGTGCTGCCCTCCAAAAATCCGTTGCCGTCTTTGTCGTCTTTGGCGAGCACTTTGCTGTCAGCGCCGATGCCGCAGCCATCTGCCGAGATCTGATGGCCAAAGCTGACATCGTGACCGGTTGGGACGACAATAGCAACAAGAATAAGGACATTGCCGCTAGCAACGGCTACAACGGCAACACCAGCAGCGGCTCTCCCACAAGCACGCAGACATCCTCCTCGCAGCTGACCGCCATCGAAGACGATTTGGCCTGGCTAGATCCCAACCGGTCAGATGACCTCGCCGGGGAGCCGTATGTCCCCTTCACCATGGACTGGGCCATCTCTGTAGACAACTTTAACAGCTTCGACAATTTTTTTGATGCACATCATCCGTCTGACTTGGGGGACGGGTTGGCTTCGTGAACGGGTTCCTCCTAATAAGTGTGAATTGGTTACGAAATTTAAACTAGTTTTTCGTGTCAAAAAATCGGATACGAAAGTGAGATCTGCTACAGAACGCAAAACGCTACATTGGGACCTACTCGAAGCACCAAAGCTTTACACCATGCCCATCTGTTTCAACGTGATAAAGACCAACTGAAACACTCCACTTCAGTATCTTTTGTGGACGTATCTTTACTCAAACCCGGTCACGGGGACCAATGTTTGGCCTCTTCTTAATGCTTGAGTCGTCTTCTCCACTCTGCACGCGCTGTACAAACACCTCTGGCTCATAGTCGACACCGACTGGATTTTCAGCAAAGGCCTCCGACTCCATGAAGTCCGTGGCCTCTTGATTGGTATTAAAGTTGTCGACCTGGAACTCGATCTGGTTACCGTCCGGGTCTTGGTAGTACATGCTCGTCGTGACGCCGTGATTGACGGACCAGATAGGCAAGATACCGATGGCCTTCTTTTCGAGATATGAAGTTGCAAGGTCCGTAAGTGTTGCGTAACCAAAGGCAAGGTGGTGCATGCCGACCTGTGGGGCAGCGCCAGGGATGCGGGAAATGGAGGTAGAATCCTTGATGATGGCAATGCGGTGGTGCTCGTGGTCGTAGGTCATAAAGCAGAGACGGTGTGACTTGTGGGCGACATGGCCGCCGAGAATGGTCAAATAAAAGTCGATGAGGCGATCAAAGTTATCTGGTGTCGTGCGGATGACGACGTGGCAGAGGGCACTGGGGGACAGCAACTTTGACATGTCACCCTGCTCAAGGCTGTGAACCGTCCGCGTGGTGGTAGCCGTGGTGGTGGTAGCCATGTTGAGCTGGTGATGATTGGTTAGGATGGACCTGTTCATCAGATCAAAGATGAACAGTCTGAAAAACCGTTGCTTCTATATAGACATGGCTCACGCCCTGAAGAAAGACCTACTGGCTGAAGCCGCGTCTTTGTGTTAGTGGAGATCTCAAAGGCGATATCCAATGGCTTTTCCGCCTTCTCCGCATCGAGGCTATCCCCAAGCTACTTCCGGTGGGGAGCCGACGACGCCAACGCCTAATCCGCCAGATGACGGAGAATATGACAACGCACACGGGGACTCGAAGGACAACCCCATAAGCTATGCGGATAATTTATAAGTGCTATGTTTGTGTTCCACTTAAGTAATATGACAATATTGGCAGGTGTACCTAAGATATATCGGGTCACACGTCCACCCGTCTCGCTGATGACAGATCGCCCCCTCCGAGTTTCTCTACTACCCCACATGCATAGACGTCCTGCACATTGATACCAGCCAGTTTTTTGATAATGTGGTGCAGGGTCGGGAGCGCCTGCCAGTCTTGCGGGTTCCAACAGAACTGGCCCTCGTTTGCCACCATGCGCCGGACGATGCGCGACGGTGTCTTTTGCATTGCCTTGGCCTCCTTGGCGCTCTCAATAAAAACGGCATACTCTGCATCTGCCTCACCAGGCCGGCCTGTAGCCGGCAAGTAGCGCCACAACAGCAAACCCTCATCCACGCCTGCATCGGCAGGTGAGAGCCCGCGTCCCCATGGGGCTTCCTCGCTACCTTCCTCTTCATTGCGGAGACCTTTCAGTTGAAAGTCGGCAAATTTCGCCCCTTGCCAGGCTGCGATGGCCGAGTAGGAAGTCGACGCCGACGAACCAGACGAGAAGTCTAGATCAGCGAAAAGCTTGGGGTAGCCAAGTTCCTCGCGGCCACTGATGATAGGGTCGGCGAGGTTCTCCCACAGAACGGGGATATACGTGCCGCGGTACAGCTTGGCCGGGTCATGCTTGTCGGTCGCCTGGACGCCATGAATGTAGAAGCTGAGTAGACTGTACCCACGGCCAGCGAGCCACGAGAGGTTTTCAAGACGTTTGGGTGCGATGGTGACGAAGGCTGTGGGTCCTGGCTTCTGGAAAGAAAATGTCGTCGGAAGTAAACTGACGAGATCAGCCTGTTTGGTCTTGAAGGTGAAGAAGGCCTCGACACTGCGGATTCCGGAGCTGGGGTGGCGGTTTCCTTCAAATGACTGCCGAGGGCCGGGAAATGGGCCAAACACGGCCGGCATGCGATGGTAGAGACGAGGTACACGGACAACAGACATTTCGTTTCTGTAGTGACAGTAGTGACAGTATTTTTTATATTTGGTGATGAAGAAGGTGGTTGGAAGGGCTCCTTCAAGGACTCGACCAAACGATCGTGCACCGTCGAGCCTCTCAAGATAAAGAAAGGACCACAATGCTTTCGTCTCGTACGGGAAGAGGTGACCCACAACCCGCGCAAGAAAAATATTGGGGTTTCGCTAGTCTTGTCAACAAACGGGCTGCTCGGATGTCCCTCGGGTCTCCTCCGGGAGGCCTTAACCCCCTTCTTTCCCCAGCTCCGAACACAACGTCCAAACTCGATTTGCCGTCCTCTCCTCCCGTCTGTTGTAATAACCTACGAGGGACTTGTCGGTACCCTAGCTGTCTCTGGCAAAAGATTGCCGGTTAATGGAGTTCGCGAGAGAACTTAAATCCTTTGCGAACGACAACCAACCTAACTCGATTTCCAAGGCTCCCATTATCTTCGTGGCCTTCTACTCACCCATACAACACAAAAGAGCGCTCACAGCAAATCACCATGACCCCCTCGACTTCATCCGACTCCCGCAAATCCAGGGCAAACACCTCCAGTACGGACGGCCTAAACGGGCAGGATCTTCTCCCCGTCCTCATTGTCGGCGCTGGTCCTGTTGGCCTACTCCTGGCCCTCCGCCTCGCCCAAAGTGGTATTCGTTCTGTCGTCCTAGAGAAAGATGCTTCGCTAAGCCAGCTGCCCCGTGCTATCGGTTACTACGGCCCTGTCCATGACGTCTTTCAGGAAATCGGGCTTTACAACCGCATCGCCGCGGAAGGAATGGCATCTAGTGGCTATGTGTGGCGGAAACTGCCGATGGATGTTGTTGATGCCCAAGGTGCTGTGACGTCGAAGGTGCTGGGGCCCATCATTGGCAAGAACGCGATGAGCATGCCGGATTCAAACGGGCGGTACGTGCCGGGCCACTATTCCATCCAGTTAGCTCAGTGCCGGCTGGCTGAGATCTTTCTGGAGGAGGCCACCAATACAGGGCTGGTCGATATACGGTGGGGGCATACGGTCACGGGCCTCACGCAGAACGACACGAGTGTCACCGTCATGGTGGTAACAGGCGCTGGTGCCACCAGCCTCTCAGCACAGTATCTGGCTGCGTGTGACGGCGGCCGGTCCTCGGTGCGCAAGTTGCTAGGAATTCGCCTGTCAGGCCACTCGTGGCCTGAGCGGTTCTTGGCTATTGACGTCCGTCGGACATCGCCAATCGTTCCAGAGATCCCCGTGCATTTCACAGTGGATGAGACATTTTGGGGGGTGGTTACGCCACTAGAGCACGTCAAGGCCGGCAAGCCAGGAATGTGGCGGTACAGTCTGGCCGTGCCAGCACTGCCTACGGATGAACAGGTGGCCAACGGAGAAAGTGGAGCGGCGAAGACCGCAGCGGCTCGTCTCACCGACGATCATGTGGTCAGTCCGGCATATGTGGACTCCCTGCTCCTCCGCCAGCTGGATGGTCCCCGCCCCAGTGATCACGTCGTTGTGCGCAAGAGCTTGTACAAAATGCACCAGCTCATTGCTAGTACAATGTACCGGGGTCGCTGCTTCCTGGCCGGGGACTCGGCGCACATCAACAACCCCATCGGCGGCCTGGGCCTGTGCACTGGCTTGCTTGACGCGGACGCGCTGGCACAGACCTTTGAGCTAGTGTTGTTGCCACGGAAGCAGTCGACCTTATTGTCTTCCAACTATGAGGCATTGTTCTGTCGCTACTCCGCAGAGAGGCGCTGGGTGTTCCAGAACGTAATCCATCCGTTCAGTAGTGCGAACAAGATACGGCTACACGGAGCGTCGCCAGAGGACACGGCACACGACGACTGGTACTTTCAGGCGCTGGCACGGGGCAACGAAGCAGAGCTGGAGGCCATCCACCGGCCACTGTACGAACAGTGGCGAACGGACATGCGCAAGATTTGGCATATCACGGGGGGTGGTGTATCCAAGGCAGTGACGCGTACAGCGGTCGGGGCTGCGAACAACGACAAACAGAAGATAACATTAAAACTGTAACGCGAAGGGAAAAAGCCACAGTTGTACATTTCCATAACTAAACAAGCATAACTTTCTTCTCCCCTCAACCCTAAGGCGTCCGAATAGCATACCGACTCGTCAAAAAGTCAGTTAGACGGGTGTGGATGCCCTCGGAGAATCGCGTTGTCATACCCGACTCCAGAGTGAAAAGGCATGCCTCGACCGTCTGTATGGGATCCTCAAGTGTGACCAGCCGCGAAGACGTCTGCCCTGTGTGTTCAGTCTCGACGCCTCTGGTCCGATGGTCTGTCAAGGCCGGAACCCCTGTGAGACAGCGAACCGCCAGCAACGTACGCTGGTCGTTATCGTCGACGCCAGCACGGTCGTCATCTGGGCTCACGTCAATAGGTACCACCGACACCTTCCTCTTCGCCTTCGCTGCTCCCCATCGTGGACCAAAAAATACACTGGCTGCCCACAGCGTTAATGTCGCACGGTACAATGCAGCCGGCCACCAGGGCGGGCGCACCTTAGGATCGAAAGAGTGCAGCATGCGCACAATTTGGCCGCTGTGCCATAAGGCATCCTCTGGACACGAAACGTACCCCGCAACCTGGGAGGGATAGGTCTGCTCTAATATCTGGGCGTCGGAGAGGTGTGATGCGTGTGTGCGAGCGAGACGCTCAATCTCAACAAAGTCTGTAACGGTATTGAGATATACCGTGTGGTAGGTTATGAGAACAGCACTCATTAGGGGACTGCGGAAGGCAAATAGATGGGCAGGAGTAGCAACTCCAGTCTCCTGTTGTTGCAGCTGCCGAGAGGTCTCGTCTAGGAGACAAGCCCGATACAAATCATACCAACGCTGTAGTAAGGCTTCGGTCTCCTCCATACGAACATCGACAGAGCGCTTGGTGACGGGCGCCGCATAGGGTAAGGAGACTGGACCATCGCTGAAGCATCTGAGCATCTGACGATGGCCGTGAACCATCCCATGGAGGGGATGCAGCAACAACCGCAGAGTCGTGGGCGTGACAAAAGTGCGCATATCCCTGGACACCAGTTTCCCGGATAGGAACCACTGGAAGAGTGTGCGCAGAGACGGCTGGCCGACGGTCGTAGAGGCGCACGGCCTAGGCGTTGGCATTTCTTTGGGGTAGGGGAGGGCGAGATTGAGATCGGCAATCTGGACCTGGAGTACTGTGTCGTGGAACAAACTAAACTCGAGGTCAAGGACGACCCACGCGTAAATGACACTATGAGGAGAGGATTGAGCCATGTTGATTCAAGTGGAGGTGGGGTTGAGGGGGAGCAGCCTACCGTCTGAGCCGTTGAGACAGTTCTTCGCCCTCTGCTATATCGTGCGGTTCTGAAGCAGGGCCGGTGTCATCCCTGTCCTCGAAAAGTGCGCTGTGTCGAATGATCTGACTCGTTAGTTGGGGACCTTGGGAGAAAACATAAGATGCAGGCAAGGTAAACACACAGCCAAGTAAATCCCCCGTTGACCCATGCTAATATCCATAAGCCATTTATCACCGCTCCAGGCAGCCTGTGCGGCAAATACTAGCGAGCAGTGCAGCAGCAGGTGGTGGTGACAAGATGACACATCCCTTTCGATGGCATCGAACAACGAGATGCGACACACCTCAGTAAGACCGCCAGAAAGTCTTCGTGCCTCGTTGGACGGATCTGAAACGGCACCTTGACCAATCATGAGAAGTATCAAGAGGGTGGAAATAGTGTCATGCGCGCCGTTCATCAATGTGTTAACATCGAGCACGCCGCTGGGAAGTAGCGGGTAGAATGGCTCGAAGATTCGCATGTACTCCCGCAAGAAATGTTCCAGCGTTGCTGCGGGTGGTAAAATGAGAAAGCCTCGGAAACCCGCACTGGTCGTTCCAGTTCCGGCTCCAGGTCCATGCCCTGGGATGCTGAGGACCCTCCCACCGCCCGCGGCAGCGATAGCCGCTGCAGCTGCTGTCGTTGATGGTGATGGGGATGGGTAGCAGCTAGCTGCCATTGCCGCCGCCGGGTCTAACTGGTGTACCCACAGAGCCTTTTGCAGCAGCGACTGCGAGATGGCGGCAAGCTTGTCTCGTACAGGCTCGCGCAGGGGCAAGCTGACGAGCGGCTGGAAGGGGTCCGGGCTGGGGAAGTCGAGGCCGAGCCAGCCCCAGAATTCGTCAGCTTCGGGCATATGGCTCAAACTCTCGAGTAAGACACCAGCCGTCCGCGGACATTGTGTAACATCGGCAACCGGGTTGCAGCGGAAACAGGACCAGTACTTGTAAGCGTCAATGATGACAGGATGATCCACGGCGCCGGCAGCTGTTGTAGCGGCAGTCTTCCGTTGGTCTCGGTGTTGTAGGCTAGTGCCCTGCCACAGGTCGATTATATTTCTGCTGTTCACATCGTCACAAAGGCCACCACCATGGATATGATCGGACTCTGCCTGGTCTGCCGTACCGTCACAATCTTGTTGTGAGGAGCCGTGTGCGTCCCAGCCGCTTTTGTTGGACGCCTGTTGTCCTCTCATAGAGCTCATGTTACTGTTCTGGCTTATACGCGGTCGTGACGTATTGTCGTCGTAGGCTTCAAGCCAACCGCTCATGACCGAGTCTATGACGGTGTCGTCCAGGGCTGCCATCTCTGTTGTCTCTGGAAGCACTGTGGGGTCGCACAAGTAGCGTATGTCATCTTGGACAGGAACTGCCACTTCCTCGGGAGTTACCAAGTCAGTTGCGGGTGGGCCGCTCAAGTTGTGGTCATCGCAAACAGTGAGAACATCCTCTTTCCGAGCTGTTGAATCTGCTGCCGGGCTTGGTTGGGATACGCCTTCTCTGCTGGGGTCCATAGCCTCTTCGACGTCCATACTACTGTCCCTGCCGGCGGCTGGTGACCGTACATCAGTGCTGACAGGCAATGCCTCCGAGACTACTGCAAACGGTCTACTTTCATCGTCGTTGGGGGATCGCGATACAGAGCCAGTTCGGTGTTTTTTTGACCGTCGGTCGCAGGGTAAACCCCGCGCGCGGCAACGGTTGCAGGGCGTACTTGCATCACATTTGGTCTTGGTGCGGGCGCAGCTGCGGCAGGCCTCTTGAGTGCGGTGTCGTAGGCCGCCGCCCATGACACCCTGGGCGGCGTTGGCACCTGTGCCTATATATTCGCCGTGGACGACAAGGTGTCTTTGCAGGACGTCCCTGGTTGGGGTAAGCAATGGGAGACAAGCGAAGAGAGGCGGGGGAGGGGGGGGTTGCTGCTTCGCAGGGTTTACCTTCGGGAGAATGAAAGATGGCATGTTCCGCACTTGAACCGCTTGACGTTGGCATCTACAACAACATCAGCACAAGAAATCGGATCTGAGATTCAATGATCAACTTACGTGTAGCCAGATGACGTTCTAGGTGCTCATTGCGCTGAAAAGACTGGCCGCAATAGGTGCAAAATGCCATTATTGCAGACTGGGAGTTAGGCTCACGGCGCAACCGCGAATTCTCGGACGTCAAGTGCGAAGCCGAGCTGGTAAAGAGTCTTGGGCGACGCTGCTCGTGGCAAATGGAAGGGTGTCAATGTTAAGAGTCTGGAGGGAGAGTTGTAGGTCGAGAATGCTATGAGGCAGTCGATTGGCTTCTTCGATATTGGCTCGCCACTGACCAAGCCAGTTTCGACCCCTTTCGCAGCTTGCCTTTAGCCAGGCATTTGGCAGTGGAGAAGTCTCCACAAAACCGAACGTGGGGCTAGAGAGGAATAGCGGCAACATCACCGCATAAACTCTGTCTTTGAAGCATTGTCAGAAGCATGGACGGCTACGCCGCTGAGGCCGAACACAGCCTGTCTCGAATTGTATACACAAGCATGGCAGTGTTAATGTAAGAAGAGGGACTAAAATGAACGGAGGTTTGGAAGGCGGTATTGTGTGAGGTAAGATACGTAGGATGAGGGGGGGGTCAACGCAAAAAATCGCTTTAGCCACCGAACCGGTCCAGCCAGAGCTAGCGTTGTCCTGTTTGAGTCCCGTGTTATCCTGTCCCCTGGCAGCGGCTCCCCACCGGGCCGGCGGAGTTTGCCAGGTCATTGGACGCAATTTGCTGGGGCTCGGTGAATGCTGCACTACACCCTAAGAACCCCAGAAAAACGTGGGGAAAATCCGGGGTGGGGGACATAAGGAGACACGGGACCGCAAAAAGGGTTGACGCGGAGAGAATATATGTCAGTAGCGATGCGTCCTGGTTCCTTGTGCCAGCTTTGCGCTTCTGGTTCTGTGGATTGCTTCGTTTCCGCGTTCTTTCTTTCTTTCTTTTCCTCTTTTGCCAGTCCGAGCATTTTCTGCTACTCAGACAAGACAACCCTTTTTTTTATGGTCATGCCTTTCAAAACTCTGAAAGAATTGGACGTGACCGAGGGCACTGTGTTGCTATTCCGAGGTATGTTTGTGTTGCCGTCAAAATCCCCAGCCAAAGTACCGTACCATCTGACATACTGCTCCAGCAAGAACGCACTCTAGCAACGACCTTGTCCTCGTGCCCAAGCCCTCCGCCGACCCCAATGACCCGCTACGTTGGCCGCGGTGGCGTAAGAACATGGCCTACGGCTGTGTGTGCGCCTTTGCGGCCACCAACAACATCAGTGGCACCGTCTACTCTGACGTGTTTGTCGACGTCGCCCAGCATTTTGATGTCTCCGTTGCTACCGCTTCTGGCCTGATCACCTGGGTAATCTTGACCTTGGGGTTGTCGGTAAGTGCAGTGTTCTCCGAAATCTCTAAACAGCACAGAAAACTACCTGCTCCGCATACTTAAAAGACAGAACTTCTTCTGGGTCCCAGCCGCTCTTTACTTCGGCAAACGCCCTGTCTTCATGCTCGCCTGCACCATTTCTTTCGTCGCCGCCCTTTGGGCGGCATCCACCGACAGCTTTTCCAGTTTGCAGGCCGCCTGCATCGTGGGAGCTGTGGGCGGTGGTGCCTCCGAGGCATTGGGTGCTGCCATCATCAACGTAATAACCCCTCTCCCTAAATACGTGGGTTTAGTGGTGTTACCTCTTTTCTAACTGTCCAGGACATCTACTTCTTGCATGAGCGCGGTCGTAAGATGGCATGGAACCTAATCATGCTTGCCGGCGGCAGCAGTCTTGGTCCCCTAATTGGCGGATATCTCACGCAAAGTAAGCTACCTCATAACTTGGGCTTCTTATCTCGGCTGCCATTAACTTGACACCAATCGCAGGCAGGGGGCTTAAATGGGGGAAGTGGCTGAGTGCAATCTTGCTCGGCGTTAACCTACTCATGATGGTCGTTTTCATGCCCGAGACCCGTTTCAATCGGTCACAGGATAACAGCTGTCTGGCATCGTCCGTGTTGATAACCGGCGGTGGTACGGTCGCTGAGCCTGCCATGCCTACCGATTCTGGCGAGCCCAAATTCGTCACCCTAGACAAAATGGAAGGCGGCAGCTGTGCTTCGCATCTAGAGAGAACGGCGGGCTCTGCCGCTATGAGCGATAACGGCGGAGCTGAAGGCCTACATGGCTTTGACCCTCCGGATCTCAACATCCCGCACCGCTCCAAACTGTCCCTCCTCAATCCTTGGTCTGGAATTGCACCTAACGAGTCGTTTCTCGACCTCATGCTGAGGCCAGCTCCACTTCTATTGTATCCGGCCTGTCTCTTTGCCTCACTGCTATGTAAGACTTTGTCTACCAGACGTTTCCTTCCAAGGTCAAGAGCGGCAATGCTAATCTGTGTCTTTCGTTCCTTCGCAGACTCTGTTTGTCTCGCACCAACCGTGATGGTCAACGTCCTCAGCGGTCTCATATTGATCCCGCCTCCATACAACTTTAGCACGGGCAACGTGGGCCTGCTTAATATCCCTGGTATCAGTATGCTCCGATTGTTACCACTCCCTTCCCCTCTCTCATGTTCACAAAACATGCCATACTGACAAAAATAATAATAGTTGGCCAGCTAGTTGGTTTCTTCATAGGAGGTTATGTCATTGACAAGTACTCCAACTACCGTGCGCACCGTAATGGTGGTTTGTTTCAGCCCGAGGAACGACTAGCCGTGATTTTCGTGCCCGGGGCCATCGTGCTCACTGGCATTCTACTTTTTGGCTTCGCTGCACAGAGAACGATGCACTGGGCGGTTGTGTTCACAGGGTATGGGCTGATCAGCGTTGGACTGACTGGTGTGGCCAGCATCGCAATGACCTACGTGTGCGATAGCTACTTCCCAGTGGCTGCCGAGTGTCTGGAACTGATCAATGGCCTTAAGAATGTGGTAGCCTATGGCTTTATCCAGGCGACAGTGCCGTGGGTAGAGAACCAAGGCTATGAGCGGGTACGCCCCTGTCTCTCTCTTTCTTCCCTTTCCTCTTCTCCTCTCCTCCTGCAAACCTCTCTAACGTACTCAGGCATTTGGCACGATCGGCGGCATCTTTGCCGTTTTCATTCTTCTGGCTGTTCCGTTGGTCGTCTTTGGCCCCAAGATCCGCCATTATACGTCAACCCACTGGCGACTCATTAGCTGGGAGAGAACTCATGTCTTTTAGTTGGATGCGATCTGGTAGTAAACGGGGAGGCATTAGTGAGCTGTAATTTGCTTAGCTAGCGTCCAATGGTAAGCTTCCTGTAAATAGAGCAACGAGTCTGGCCAAGTGCCAACACTGTTCTCGATTTTTTTCACATCACTATTTGCGAGGAGGGGAATCTGTAAAACGTGGTTTAGTATGTGACATTTTACTTCTTTTACTAATGGGCATGACATTCTCAGTTCGGCCCTTCCAGATTATCCCAGTGTCTTCGTAACCCTGTGGAAAACGTAATCATTTGCACAGAACAGCGTGAGGTGGTTTACAGTCCCCTTGATCGGGGTTCTTCGGCAGATGGGGAGCCGGAGTATTACGTTCGTCCGGAGCTGGGGGCCGGCTGCAAAAGCCGAAAGAAACCGAATACGGCAACGATAACCCTCATCTGTATGTATATTTGAATACATCATCTACTTCATTTTATTGGCACTTCATTTACCTTGATTCTCAATGACCGCCGCTATGTCTTCCCCTACATTCACCAATCTCGTCAGATTCCTCGATGCGTCCTCTGTTGAGCACTACGGGGACGTCGGTGGCACATCTCTGGACAGCATCCTTGGGTCGACGGTGACTGTATTAGAGGGCGACATCTTTGAATTACAACGGACCGATAAGACGGCTGTCGTTCACCGGCTGTTATCTCCCGTTCCGTCGACACCGCTGTTTGTCTGCATCGGCCTCAACTACGCGGACCACGCCAAAGAAGCCAACGTGTGTAAGACACACCGTCATGTTCATTCTTTGCAGACACTGATACCATGTCGATCAAGCTGGCCGTTTCGCCGAAGCCGGTCGTATTTACAAAGCCTGCCGATGCCTTGGCCGATCCATACGCGGATATTCCCGTTCCAGCACACGCCACGTTAATGGACTATGAGGTGTGTCAGCACAGCGCCAACGACGGTCTATGCTACTCCTACGCCACCTGCTAACTAGCTAGGGTGAGCTCTGTATTGTCATCGCCAAAACGGGCAAAGACATCCCCGAATACCAGGCCCTTGACTACGTCCTCGGCTTCACGGCCGGAAACGATCTGACGTCCCGCTACTGGCAGCGGGCCCCCTACTCCGGAGGTCAGTTCTGCTACGCTAAGAGTTTTGACCGCTTTGCGCCTCTGGGACCAACTTTGCTGCACATATCAGCCACAGCCAAGCTTCTGCCGCTGTCAATCAAGACAACGGTTAATGGTGATTTGCGCCAGAACGGTAGCACGGCCAATATGCTCTTTGATGTGGGCCAGATTGTGGCCCACGTCAGTCGCGGTACAACACTACGCCAGGGCACAGTGATTATGACAGGGACGCCGGCGGGGATTGCAGCTAAAATGCCGGGGTCGCCGTGGCTTCGGGACGGGGACGTGGTGCAAGTGGAAATTCCGGGCATCGGCCAGCTAATGAACAGGTTGGTATTTGAGGCAGCAGAATTGGCGCCAGCCCGAAGTAGGTAGTGCCTGCAAGGCTTCCCGTGGGGAACCGGCCGCCCGTCGAACACAAACCCCTAGATATTAAGCAACGTTCGTCTCTCTACGTATGCCCGCTTCATAGATTCGATGGCCAGTGAATTTATTTTCTCCTCCACATGCAGCCGACCGTGTGCCGCCAATATGTCAACGTGCCATTGCTTTAAAGGGGTAGCTGCAGATCGTATGATAAACCCCCCCGTCCCCTCCCACAATAGGAGCCTAAAAGGAGAGAGACCAATCGCCCTTACTAACAGCCTTCAAGCTGGCTACACACCCCATGGAGTCGTCTCAGTGCTCTCCGGGCTCGACATCTACACGTCCTCTCCGCCAAAAGACGTGCTCGCGCGCAATGAAACTATCCTATTCTTGCCCGACGGCTTCGGCCTAGCCAGGCACAATCGGCGCTTGGCGGATATGTATGCCCAAAGTGGTCAGTTTGGCCATTTCATCAACGCGGTAACCGTTGCAATTCGTAGGGCTAACTACTACACTACTGGCCTTGATAGGCTACGAGACAACTGTCGTCGATTATTTTGAAGGAGATGCCCTGCCTGACTTCTTCATGTTGTACACGCCCGGCACCGACCTTGACGCATACGCAAACATCTTGCCCGAGGTATCTACTATTCTCTACCTATGTTTCTTCGTCTACTTGTTATTTATGGCGTTTTGACATGACTTTTAGCAAAAAGATGCCATCCGCAAGATCGACATGAAGGACTGGAGCAACCGCCATGGTCCAGAGCACGTGTCATCCCTCGTCCGCCGTGTCTTCCCAGCATACTGCGAGTCACTGGCGAAGGTCAGGCTGCAGAAGGATCTGCCTCCTGCCAGGATTCACATAGTGGGCCACTGCTTCGGCGGCAAGCATGCACTTCGCTTGGCCCAGCAGAGTGACGCGGAATTGGCTTCAGTGGCCGTATTCCATCCATCCTTTCTAGAGCCTAGCGACCTCCAAGGCCTCCAGCGGCCAGTTCTTGTTAGCTGTGCTGAGACAGACCTTTTTACACCCGACTTAGTCCCATGTATGATGGCTCAGCTTCCAGCATCTGGCACGACGTGGAAATTACTAGTCTACGGAGGAACGCAGCATGGATTTGCCAGCCGAGCCGATCTGGGACACGAAGGGGCAGCGAAAATGTTTGAGCAAGCTTTCGACGACGGGCTGCATTGGCTGCAGACGGAGTGGCCCGGCAAATAGAGATCGTTCTGCTGATGGTGTAGCAGAATAAAATGTAAGTATAAGAGTTAACCCAAGCTGGAAATTAAAATTCCGCAAAATCCACATACATATGCCCCAGATTTTGCAAGTGATGACAATGGGGTGATAATGTACTCCAAGGTTGTGTACTGTTAGGCGCTAGTTACTTACTTGGTACATATACGTTTGTCGAGTTCAATAACTCCCATTCTTTTTTTGTCGACCTGACGAGTCCCATCTAGGCCCTTCCCGATCTGCGCCAGTGGTTGAGAGGAAGCGTTAGGTTCCGATACCCACGATTTTCGTACGATGGCAGTGCGGAACATAATTATAAAGGGACACAGTTCGACGATGATCCAAACTTTATCGCGCAGCAAGAGGGGTCTATCGTGTACACTACACTACATTGTGTTTGAAGCATACCACTAGGTAAAAGTAAGTTATAATTTGCTGTTGTACTAGGATACGAGGGCAGGAGGAGTCGGTTGATGAAAACCAATTGGCCTGACAAACGGCAAGGAGATTAAATGAGACAATATAATAGATCAGCCACCGGTTTGGTAAACTGCATCAATGACACGAGCAAACGCCATTCGTACAGAAACAAGGAGTTAGAGGGCAATGGATATGGACCTATGTCCATATCAGGGTGACTTGGTGACATGCACATAAGATGGTCTAGGGGTTATCGAGTCTCAATCTGATTCAAAGTCAAGGCAGAAACAGACTTTTCCAAATTTGTCAACTCATAATAGTATCTGCGATACATTTTCTCAAGATCTACACTACCTGAAGAGACCTTCCCCTTCCACGATGAAGCCCTTGTCCCTCTCACCACTTTTCCGCAGACGTATGTGCCACAACAACTTCAAAACAACCATCTTTGTCATCCCACCCTCCTTCTTTACACGGCTGTACACGCAGCGGATGCAGCAGAATCGACGGTATCCGCAACAGCGGTGGTAGTCGTCTTCGTTTTCTTGCCGGCATGATGGCGTGGCTCGACATCCCTAGCAACGACGGTGTTGCAGTCGGTGACGGAAGACGCTACTGCCGCAACTGCTGCAGCTGCGGTAGTGGTCTTAGTCTTTTTGCCAGCATGATGGCGGCGCTCAATGCCGCGGTCAACATCACGAGCAGCAACGGACGCACAGTCAGTAGCGGCAGCTGCGGCAGCCACAGCTGCCGCGTTGGTAGTGGTCTTAGTCTTCTTGCCAGCATGATGGCGACGCTCGATGGCCTCCTCGATGTCTCTTGCGGCAACAGCTGCGCAGGCAGACGCAGTCGATGAAGCAACGGAAGTCGACGAGGATACCGTCACAGCTGCCAACGCGGCCACCGAAGCGGACGTTGTGTTGGAAGCCACTGTGGCAGCTGTGGTCTTTGTCTTATGTGTCTTTTTGCCGGCATGGTGGCGTGGTTCAATGGCCAAGGCCGCCACCGAAGACACGAAGGCAATGATCTGGAGCACTCTCATTTTGAAGAAGTAGGGAAGATAAAAATAATAATGTTGAAAAGAGGCCACGACCAGCGGGGGGAGGAACCGAAGAAATATGGTAGAAAGAAGAATAAATCCGAAAGAATAGATGTGGGCAAACAAGGACCAGCCTGACAGAGTGGGTGGGGGATGATTGGGTGTGGTGTAGGTTGATAAAGAAGAGATAAAATTTCCTGGACAAAAGACGGCGGGAGCATGCATTTTATATCCCAATTCTGAATTCGGGGGCTCTTTTCTGAACTTCTATGAATAGACTACACGGTGCAGATGGAACATGTTCGTCACATCAAAATTAGGAGGCGGTCAAATGATGCTTGGTTGAGAAGCGCGTTTGAACTGTTGTTGTGATTTTGGGTGGGTCTCAGTTTCGGAGTCGACCAAACGAATGGGGTACGGGGAGCGAAAGCAACGTCCTGAACACGAACCAGCGCGCATCCGTCCATATTGACACATCAATACGGAGTACATAACCATGGACAACACAACTCCACTGCCGTTCGATTGAGGGTCATAGGAAAGCCAGAGTGACTAACAACAGCTAAGCCAGGCCGTTGATTCGTCTGCCGCGTGAAGAGCATTACATGTTTTCGTCCCCTGTACTAGTCTTGGAAAGAGTTTGACCTTTGTTTTGCTTTTTAGAAGCTGGCGGCCTACATGGATCGTGGCACTGGTTTGGAACAGGGATATCTTTGTTTTAGCACCAGCCAGGGTTTTGCAATGTTTAATTCCGTAGCTTATTCAATCCCCCTTATTGGCGGCAAGTCGTTAAAACCTGCCCAAACCACAACGAAACAAGGCGTTTTGGAGTTCAGTCAGACTACCAACTGGCATGCGCAGGGGCGATACTACTTACCCCGGCCTGCCATACCCTTGTCTTTGCCTTTATGAAATTGGTTTTCTGGTTTTATGGGTGGTGGTATTTGGCAATCGTTGGCAATCGTTGGCAATCGTTGGCAATCGTTGGCAATCATACATAATTCGGGAAATCGTTGACGGATGATTTTCTTTCACTTCACTCATATACGCAATTCATTTTGCATGGATTACGAGGGAGAGAACGAATTGAATTAACTTTCTTTGTAATGGGAGTTGTGTTGACGAAAAGGATATTTCCGCTTAATAAATGATTGTGGAAGCTATGTTTGACCAATACCAAACAGGACGCACTCTTGCGAGTTCATTTTCTTCCAAGATGCACACATACTGCCTGTTGTTTACTATAGGGGTTTTGTTCTGGTCTTTTTCACACCATTCCAACATCTTTGCCGATCCACCCAATTCTTGCTGGCATTTATTTATCGATGCGACAATCAAGCTTTGTCGCTCTACCCCCGTTTTCCGACAGCGATACTTCGGATAACGGACAACTGCGAGTGCTGTCTTACATAGCCTTTGTACTATTATGTCGAGGAATCTCTGAGGAGGCACTCCCAGTCTCGCCAATAATGTCCGCTCCTGTCGCCGACACTTCCATTGTCGCGTAGGAGACAACAATGCTTACCCCCAGGTGTCAGTTGTGTATGGCCAGGCCCTAGTAATATGCTATGGTCGCTAAACCCGCTGGTCAGGCCAGGACATGTTTCAACGGCTTTGTTTCGCGGACTGTAACAGAAATGTCAACCCCTGGGCTCCTTTCTTCCCATGTCACTCGCTGTGGCTAACGTAGGGAAAACGTGCGCTGCAACGTCGCAGAGTTCTAACGATATGGCGGCCTCGACGCTGAACATACCAGGCCCCGTGTGAGAAACGCAAAGCTCTGCTTGGCAAAGAAAACTCTCCCGTCCCTCGTTTGTTCAGTCAGCAATAGCATTGCTCTAGTCGTCCAGTGACTGAACTGGACGTAGAAGCATTACAACGACAGCCAACACAATTTCTAAAGGGAGCTGGGCTGCACACGATGTAGCCTTGACGTCGGCTTCAGTACGGTTCTCTACACCCGTTAGCCTTAGCACTGCCATTGTCATCATACAGTTTGTGCAGTCCGAAATGCCCGATCCTATTTAGCAATGTCCACATCCGCGGCAGCACTCCAGTCGTAGCCATTGTAGAGCAAATAGCCGATTCCCACCTCGCTTCCCCTAGATCAATGATGTCTATCCGAACTACTGTCTCGGCATATTTCCTGATGGAGACGAGGAGGCACATATGGGCCGTATGGCCACCCGTATGCGTCGGGTCTGAAAGTTGGTCCTGTGGGAAAGTTAAGGCGGCGTGGTCCCCGGGAGGTAAGGAATTGCTGCATCTCAAAAGCATCGAAAGTTGCAACAGTAGGTGGAAGGGGAATGGTGTCGTATGGAGTGGAATGGGGATTGTATGTCGAATGCTGGGAGTCTTTAAGGCCCAAGAAGGCCCGGTTCGCCTCGTCCTATGAAATTTGTTCGCCGACACCGTCTGTGAGTTTTTTCCTGTTGGGTCATAAGTGTTTTTCTATCTTTAGAGCCTCTCTTTCCGCAGTCTCTCAGGTCTTTTGTATGCTCGTCTTCTCCGCAGTTTGCTTCTTCGAGCACGAGTTCGCCCCAATTTCCGCACGTGAGAGAGCTTAATGAGAATAGTTACCCTTGTTTCTCGAGATATGCCCATTTACTACTCCAAGAAGGCGCACCAGCCAAGCATTGTTTTGATTGGGGGGGGGGGGGGTGCGGGCGGTGTATTAACCTTTGGCGCCCCACCCGGACCGTCCACATTTCGACGCAGCACAAGTATTGCCGGAAGAGGACACAAATTGGCACTTCACCTAGACAATTCACCGAATACAGTGCAGTTGGCATGCCCCGTGTCGGACACTGGTAATGATGAATGAGAAGAGACAAGACTTCAATGAAGCATGAGTTTGGGCAAATGGAATGAATAAAGGAAACATGAAGAAGAGCATATACACACAAGTACCCGGGTAAAAGGCAGTGTAAGGACATTAGAAAAAAATGCCAGTTAAACAAGTGTTACCGTGGTGTTTTCGCGAATGTTGTCAAACACCGTCCCCTCAAGACTAACCTCGAATGTGTTTTGAAAGATGCCGACTCTCTCGTAGACATTGCTGCCGCTCGACTCAATAGCCATCAAGACTAGCTCATAGTCCGTCGCCATCTTCGGCCGCTGCACAACCCGCCCGCTTGCAAGTCGCAAGCCGAAGAGATCCTTCACGTTCTTGAGTAGACTTATAGATTTGAACGGCCCAAAATCGACTGCTGAGAAGTCCATGCTGCAGCAGTTTCTATTGAGGCGGCATGGCGGTCCGTTTGGCGTCAGTGCCACCGGCACAAACTTGCCCGTAAGCGTTAGGGACGTAGTCACGGGCTCTGCGAGACTGCCTGTTCCATGTATATGCGAGCAGTTCACGTCGACGAGGTCGGCAAGCTCTGGATCGATTAGCCCAAGACTAGTCGAGTTTATATCCTTGTCGTATTCAACCTGTTCGTGCTGCTTAGCCCAAGACCATGACGGCGCAACCTTGTTTGAAAACAGTTGTAGGAGGCGATGGCCACTCCATTCTCTGCTGTTGACCTTCCTCATAAAGTCGCGTTCTTCATTATCAGAGCCCCCGAAACAATTGTGTACATCGTAGTGTTCAGCGAGGTCCGTTATGTAGGGTTAAACCTAACTAACCCACACGCATAGCTGTACAAGTACTCCTAAGCGATCTCGTTGAATCCAAAGAATACGACTCTCGGCGAGATAAGCCGCTCTTGAAGAACCCATGCACGGGTTAGGAGGCCGTGTTCCTGTCCATCTACAAGATGGCCGACGTCGAATTTGTGGTGGCGTCGGACATAAACCGAAAACGGTAGGTCGAACCTGTCCAGTGGAAGACGGTCTTCATCGTTGACATGGGGATCTGGGTCCTGTCGAGGCGGCCGCGGCAATTGTCAAGATAGCGTTTCGATAGATGGATGCCATCTGGGCAGCTTTGGTTTCCCAGTCTTCCTCACTGTCCTGGATGATGCAGAGGGAGTCAATCCAAAGATAGCTGCTGTGATTCAGGGCAAGAGTCACAGCTTGACGAAATGTCAGAGGAAGAGAGCCGAAAGAAACACCAGATGCCATAATGCCCAGTGTAGCCATCGTTGTCTTGATCGGCATCTCAGTCGTACCCCACTTGTGCGAAAGGCAAACATACGGCCCAGGCTTTCCCTCCGTGTTGATGAGTTTCACGACACCTGGCACGCTGATGTCCAGGAAACGTGTTGGGAAAGAGCTCGGTTCTCGGGGAGTGCAGCATTTTGTGTGGTTGCGGTTGACTCGAGCTCGCCCCGGAATAGAGGGTGGCTTTGACGGGTATGCCTAGTCCGAGTATGTACTCTTTCACCCGTTATTTGCGGTCAGACGACAGCAGACAAGAAAAAAAAGCCTGCAGGATGTCAATGGTAGTTACCATGCGTGTAGATGGAGATCTTGGCGTCTCCGTGCTGGATATTACACCATGGCTCGAAGAAGCTTTCTCCCGCGAAGCGCCAGTATATGAAGTCCTGGTCCGCGGGTGGCACTTGTGGGAACATATTTTTCACAGCTTCGTAGAAAATGGCACACCATGCACAACCACGGCTGCTAGAGTTTGCAAGCTGTCGTGTCGACATCATCAGTCCGGAGACAGCACGAAGGCCGTTGGCCCCGTTCCTGTGTCCCAATATGCATATGTCACCATTCCCGAGCGAAAACAATTGGGAATATCGACGAGGCCGCGATGCACTACAGTCTGGGACATATTGTTGGATAGGTTTGTCCTATTCGTGACGCTCGAATGATCCGATTCCAATCGTAGAGAAGAGGAAACAAGTGAGGCGGGGAAGGGGGTGAGCTGTATGGTCCTCATATGTCTTATGTTTGAAATCCTGACGTCCAAAAGCGAGGCTGGGGGCCATAGTTCTAGACCGCGGTCTTTTCAGCCACACGGAAATGTGACCTTCCGGGAGTTGGGCATTCTGGTCGGGCGGCCTGGTTGAGGGTGGAATACAGCCTGTGCAGAGCCTCATTGGCAGATAAGACACAACCAGTAAGAAGATATCGTTTTGTATCATGTGCCCACGCTCATGCTGTAGTGACCCTGCGAACCGCTGGACGCTGTGCCGTGTTCTCTGAAGAGGGGAGATGCCACGCACCAAAGCAGATCCCAAAGGTGCCATTAGTCCAACTAGCTTGTCTAAAACTATTGACACTTGTGCGACTGAGAACGCGGGGTCGGAATGCCCCATCGCTGCACGGTTGCAAAGACGCTTTCGTTTCTTTAACCAAGAGTGCTTTCCTCGCCTCAACACTTCCCCCCCCTCTCTCTCTCCCCTCCTCTACAGTTCTACTGCATTTGAATCGTCCCAGTGATGGAGTGCAGATCAGGATGTTGCGGCCAGGATGCCAGCACCGCGGCCGCTAATGCACCGGCGCCCTCTCCGCGACCCTCAGCCAGCATCTTGAGCGATGACGGCTCTCACCTCCGCGAGTCTATGCGCCATACCCCTCCCCCGAGAACGCCCCTGGACGCACCACAATGCCCCAACAGTTGTTGCACGTTTGACACAAGCAAGCAAGAGGAGGCGATGGGCAGTGCCATGGTCTGTAGCAGCATATGCGATGAGACGAATGGCGGTCTAATTGATGACCGTGATGCTTCTGGCAAGCCGTCATCTTTCCCCGCCTGCGTTGATGCCTGCTGCGCTGCTCCAAAGTCAACCCTGCCACTCGCCAAAGACTCTCCTGCCCCGGTCTGTTGTGAAGGCAAGCCGTATCCTTGCTGCGATGAATCGTGCCTTGATCGCTTGGCGCTGCGCGAGTGTGAATCTAATACCGGTAAGATACTTTCGCCAGTTAACATCTACCACCACTCTCGGACTCAACACCAAGCTCATTGCCCTTCTCTAGGCTCGTCTACAAACCCTAGCTCGGGTTGCAAGAAACGTGACAGCGGCAAGCCCTGCTCAGAACACAAGCAAAAGGCGCGTTCCGTGTATGCCAGAAATTTGGAGGCTTTGGGCTGCATATGTCGAGCTGTTGTCGCCCTCGGACAGGAGTCGTGCTGTATGCCGTCTCACCTTTCACGTCGGTCTCGGCACCCCCCCGCGAAGTTGCCCCGGTCATCTGTCGATTCATGCTGCGCCGCAAACGATCCAGGCTGCTGTACCGCCCCAAAGGTGGGCCAGTGTACCTCGCTGGCCAGACAAAACTCGGACAAGAAATGTGACAGTGTTGATTCCTGCTGTGCCCCAAAACCGACGAATGCATTTAGCGCAACACTACCGTCCAATATTCCTTGTTCTGACCCGGCATCGTCGGATATCGAAAAGGGCATTATTTTCACTCGAAAGAAACACATAATCTTGAGCATATCGGGCATGACGTGCACAGGATGTGAAACAAAGCTCTCCCGGGTGCTTGCCGCTCACCCGGCCGTCACAAACCTACGAGCAAGTCTCCTATTGGCTCGCGCAGAATTTGACTTGGCCACCAGTTCGTCTTCCGTGGTTGACATTATCAAGCACCTGGAGCGGACGACCGAGTTCACAGCCGAGAAAATCACGGACATTGGATCCTGCCTGGACATTTCGGTGCCCCTTGGGAGTGCCGCGGCCATTGTTGATAAGCCCTGGCCTCCTGGAGTCCTTGAAGCCCGAGCCATGAACAAAACCACGGTCAATTTGTGCTTTGATGCAAAAACAATTGGCGCAAGAGATCTCATTGAGCAGGGCTGGGGTGGCGGTCCTCTCGTCCTGGCCCCGCCACGTGTGGATCCGGCACTCGAGGTTGGGGGACGACATGTTCGCCATGTTGGCTGCATGGCATTATTTTCTGCGTGCCTCACTGTCCCAGTACTTGTTTTCACCTGGGCCCCGCTCCCCAAACACCCGGTTCTGTACGACTCTATATCTCTGGCTCTAGCTACGATTGTTCAGACGGTCATCGCTGGGCCTTTTTATGGCAAAGCCCTCAAAGCACTTGTCTTCTCCCGAGTGGTTGAAATGGACCTCCTCGTTGTCCTGAGCACAACAACAGCCTATGTGTTCTCGGTTGTGTCCTTTGTTTTCATGGTAATCGGTCAGCCACTGTCCACCGGTCAGTTTTTTGAGACAAGCACCCTCCTCGTCACTTTGATCATGGTCGGCCGTTGGCTCGCAGCTTTCGCCCGGCAAAAGGCCGTGGAATCCATATCCATACAGTCCCTCCAAACTGCCAAGGCAGTCGTCGTGTTCGAGGATGAAAGACAGACTGAGATCGATGCACGGCTACTGCAGTATGGAGACGTTTTCAAAGTTGTGCCAGACTCAAGAATTCCCACCGACGGCACTGTCATATGCGGCTCGTCGGAAGTCAATGAGTCAATGATCACAGGTGAATCTAAGCCCGTGGTAAAGTCAGTCAAATCCCCACTGGTGGCCGGCTCAGTCAATGGGCCGGGTACGATGCTTGCCAGGGTTACACGACTCCCTGGGGAAAACACAATCAGTACGATCGCTGCAATGGTGGACGAGGCTAAGCTATCCAAGCCCCAAATCCAAAGCTTTGCCGACCAGGTTGCCAGCTACTTTGTCCCGGTAGTGGTCTGTCTGACAATTGTCACATTTTGCGTTTGGGTCGCTATCGGCATTACGGTGCGCAAACAATCTTCTGGCAGCGCTGCAATTACAGCAGTCACCTATGCCATTACTGTTCTGATTGTATCATGTCCCTGCGCCATCGGTCTGGCAGTCCCGATGGTTATCCTTATTGCCTGTGGCATCGCCGCTGAGCGAGGAGTCATCTTCAAGTCTGCTGCAGCCATCGCGGTCATGCACAGGACCACACATGTCGTCTTCGACAAAACTGGGACGCTCACAAAAGGAAAGTTGGCCGTGGTCCGTGAGTGGTACTCTGGAAACGGCGATACCATTATCAAGAATCTCCTCCTGGGACTTATTGAGGACATGAAGCACCCTGTCTCTTCTTCTGTGGCACAGCACCTCAAGGAACAAGATTCCGTATCGTCTTCCTTTGTTACGGACAAGAAGTCCCTGACTGGAATGGGCGTCGAAGGCGTCGCAAAGTCTTCAGGTCGCCGTCTCCAAGCAGGGAACTCTCGGTGGCTCAACCTAGTTGAAAATCCCGAGGTTCAGTCAATGTTAGATGGCGGCTATACCACTTTCTGCTTCACGATTGATGGCGCTGTGGCTGCAATCTTTGGGCTTGAAGATACTCTACGCCCCGACTCAGTTTCGACCGTGCAGAATCTCGTCAAACGCGGGGTCTCTGTCCATATTGTCTCTGGTGACGACAGCGGCGCTGTCTATTCCGTGGCGGCACAACTAGGCATCCGGCTTGCAAATGTCCGTTCGCTCTGTAGCCCTGCGGAAAAGAGAACATATGTTCAAGATCTGCTCGCCAGCCCGGTGGGTAAAGGCCACAAGATGCCAGTGGTGGTATTCTGCGGCGATGGAACCAACGACGCGGCGGCCATTGCGCAGGCAACCATCGGTGTCCATATGAACGAAGGCGGCACCGACTTAGCGCAGTCCGCCGCCGATGTTGTCTTTATGCGACCTGACCTCAGTGGCATTCTCGTTGCGATCGGCGTGAGCAAGCTGTCGATGCGCCGCATCGTCTTCAACTTTGTGTGGAGCTTCGTTTACAACCTATTCGCCATTCTCCTTGCCGGTGGTGCCTTCGTCCAAGCCCGTATTCCGCCCGAGTTTGCCGGTCTTGGCGAGCTGGTCAGCGTTTTACCCGTCGTGATTGCCGCAACCATGATGCGATGGGCCAAGATCTGACTCTCGTGTGCGCATGGTTTGGTTAGTGATTGATATGAATTTGTACGTGTGTTTTCTTTTGTCTGGCTGAATTGATTCAACATTACTTCAGTGCCAAATTTCCTAGACTTTTCGCAAAGGGTAATAGCATTTCACAGTTAAAGTACTGTTTTCATCTAAGATGAGACTTATACAATTATTGGGTGTCTTTCTCCCTGTGTCCGGCCAATGTCCCTTTTGTATCTCAAGTTTTTAGTGCGGGTGCAATTTTTAAGTATAATTTCAAATCAAACAGTCTATGATGTTAACAGGATCCGTCTTCTCGCGACCGGATTATCCTTATTAGGCTTTGTGCTTGGAGAAGAACACAAGGCCCAAAACAGAGGAACAGTGTCAGGCGGAACTGAACAGGAGAATCACGTGCCACTCTTTTAACTGTCGGTTTGCTGCGGGCCATATCCCACTCTATGAGTTATTTATACTTCAAACCCTTCAGTGTTCCCCTGAACATGATATCATCACCCATTGTTCATCGCCTGGTAATCTGCTTCGAGGCCGATATGACCGGCTTTGAACACGCCTGTGCCCTAGGCCGCCTCTAGGTAGTCATCAGCTGAAGTGCTGTCTGCATCTATGATCGTGATGTTGCAGTACGCAACGCAGTTCTGGCAGTAAATGACGGTGTGATTTGTTGTCACCTGCGACCCGTTCTGTGTGGTGCTGTAACCATCGTAAATGACCACGGGAGTAGTGTTTCCCCACGTGCCATTGTCAGTGCACAAAGGCTTGCATGTGCCATTGCTAATGGAGTCGAGGTTGCCGCCAAGAGGGGGTTGAGCGGAGCTTGCCTGGTCAGACTCTCCAGTTTGGTCCATATCGTCCCCGGCCGATGGCACGTCAGAGTTGGAGATCTTTCCGGCAGGGTTCGTGGGCGCGGCAGCGCCAGGAAGGTTGGCATCTCCGGGATCACCGGCGTCTCTCTGCTCTAGGGTCTTGCTTGGCAGAAGTTCTTCGTCGACTCTAACTTCGACAAGAAAGCTCGTGTCGTCATTAGCCGTCAGTGCATCCCGAAGCGAATAGACGTGACCGTAGCCCTCGAGGCTCGCAATCTTGAGTGGCAGAGCCAAATTCGTAGGGATGACCGAAGTGAACAGAGTTCCCGGTGAGATTGCCGACAGCTGTGTGCCGATGGAAGCCATGGCGAAAGGTAACCGTGAACGTAAATTTGAAAACAAATGAACAGGTTTGATTGCAAGAACGTCCTCGATAACCATCTAATGAGCGACAGTCAAGAGGCTTTAAATAGGCACTCCGTCAGTTTATGGAATCCCTTTTTTCTCCGTATGTGAGAAGATTATATCACTAACAGCAATCACTGATCAGCAGGTGGTTCGTTGGTGCTTGTGAAATGTGTTGTTGACTAACCGAGGTACCAGCCATATCTTAATAACGCTTCAGCAAGACCTGACCCCCAATGGTCTCACAAAGATGAGTCCTTAGTGTATCAAGTGTCTAGATTTTTACAACAGTCATTTTCACTCGAGGTTTCAAGCCTACGTGTGGATGAGTTGCGCTTGATCGGCATCTTCATCGGCGAGAGCATTGTAAGACCACAAGTGGAAATTCAGCCGCGTGACAGGAATTCGGCAAAACTAATGAACCCATGCTTTGCGCACGCACACGAGGAAAGACAAAATGGAACCTGATGCTGACATGAAAGAAATCCCAAGGTCGGCCACGAGCCGTATACATCATGCATCCTTTCTCTTCGTCGCGAGTGCGATGGACACTGGCCATTCGATAGCAACGGTGCCGTTGGGAGCGTTGTTGATAATTGCTTCCAGCTCCTGCCATTCCTCTAGTGCCCATGTCTTCTCGTCAAAGCCCATTTGGCAGCTCGCCAGAAACCCACGAAGCCACGCGGCATCGGCCTGCCGTCCCCACGTCGGATCTCGCACGTATTCCTGAACGTCGGTTGGAGCCACAAACGTGGCTGCTTCCTCCCACAGTTCAGCATCGCCGTCGACAAAATAAAGGGGCCGCTTCTCTTTGCTGTCGACGTTGACGTATAGTCGGCGTACACGTTCCTCGAAAAGGTCGCTCGGGAATGCCACAAAATCAAGCCCCGTCATGGCCCGTGCTAGGCCACGCACCGCCGCCGGAAACAGTTTGCCCTCGCGCATCAGACGTAGAGTCTCACGACTGCACGCCTTGTACCACAGCTCTTCGGCTCGGGGCCGTCCAGGAAAGAGCAAGCGAAATCCATACGTGACAGCGGCAAACGTGCTCCCCGGTTTGAGGGTCTGGGCGACGGCCCGCACAGTCGCCTCGCTGTCCATGTAGTGGAACGCCATGCACACGGAGGAGAAGTCGGTCGAAGCAGCCGGTAACCACTCGGCGGTCTGCTCTGCGGGACCTTGGTGGAAGACGAAGCGCTCGTGGGGGACCAGAGTGGCCTTAGCGGTAGCGAGATTGGCAGCACCGGCGTCAGACACGTAGACTTTATGGAAGTGCTTTCCGAGAACAGCAGCAGCCGTCCCGGGCCCCGAGCCGATATCGTGTGCATCGCCAAACAGACCACTACCCCGCTCCCGGTGGTATGTAAACCACAAGTCCCACATTGACTCTGGGTAGACCGGTCGAAATCGGTGGTAAGCATCCCAGTCAAGATTCTTAAATGCGAAGGCGTATTTGGTGTTCTCGTGGCGCTCCTCGAGCTCGTTGCCTGCGTTGGTAGTGTCTGCCATGACGAGCCAGCAGAGGATAACAAGTTCGTTTTGTGTTTAGATGGAGGGTGGTGGCAGTGTGTTGGAGGCGCGATGGCTTGGTGTGGAAAGGTCAGGCTGTTTTGGTAGAACGGGTGAACTGATATGGGCCATGCAAACGGTCATGTCGACTGAAAGTGGAAAACGAAAAATGAAAACGGTGATGCTCGCGTAGGTTGGCAGAGGAAGATATATATCAGAGGGAAGAAGCGGTGGAGCTTCGAGCAGAGGCTAGCCGAGAAACAGCGCAACAAACAATCACGTAAGAAATGCCGAATGCCGTTATTGGTACATCCTCCGTGGGCGGAAACAAAGCCAAATGACAACGGCGAGCTTCATGCAGTGGCGAAATAGCAGTTAAGGCTTGACGACGGAGACGCTCTAACCTTATATTCCGTTGTAGACCGCCTAGCTAAAAGTTGCCGGGGGGGGGGGAAGGGAGGGGGGGGGGTAGCGGAAGGATGGACATGACAGAGGCAGTAAGCAGTAAGAAGCGGCCCGAAAGATCAAGGGCTCAACACTAGTGCAAGGGCAACCTTTGGCTCCGGGGTACCTCTAGACGGAGACAGGCCGAGGCCGCGGAAATACTCGTATGTGGTTAGAAAAGTGGTGAAGAAAAGAGGCTGCCCCTTTCCTTGGCTTTGGGGTGTCGCCAACGCCGACAAGCTAAGCGCTTGGCGTCGAGTCGAACGGAAGGGAGAGGGATGGGTGTGTAATCGCCTGGGGGAGGGGCAGCACGAAGAAATTCGGATAAGGGAGGCAGCATGGGCTACCCTTCTACGGACAAGAAAGCCGTCCGCCCTCAAACAAACCGAAAGGAAACTAAGCTTGAAGACTACCCTCGACTGCACAACTTCAGAGACTTGGCCTCCCCATCATCGTAGGTTACATCGTCGTGAAAAGGAGACGTATTGCTTCAAATGCAAAAGGATGCCAAAACGCTAGTGGGGCACTGGCGGCCCACGAGGACATACGAATACACAGCGAAAAAAAAAAAAAAAGAGGAAGGTCGGACTCAAGGCAGATGATGCTCAACCTCCTAGGTTGGCACAGAGGGCGGGGGGGGGCAGCTTTTTCGAGTGGCCCAGGGACCAGTAGGATCGTGTCAAATTGCTATCATGTCTTTGCTTTGTTTTGCTGAGGATTATGATCATTGGCGGCGGGAATTGTATCCTGCAAGCAACTCTCCTTGCGGCTCTAGTTTCTCCTGGGGTTAGGAAGGGAGGGGATCCTAACGGAAATGTCCCGCACAATCGCGGAAGTATCCGACACTTCACATCTCATACGTCGTACGTCGTATTCGTTAGAAGGAATGGTGCATTCCTCTTCTACGCTTTGTCGCTACGAGATGCTGCATGCTGGTACATCCGTGGGAAAGGGGACTGCAGATGACAGGGAAAAGGCCCTACATGGATGGGTGAGGAACATGGGGTTGCTGGAGAATGAAAATAAAGAAAATAGACCCTCCCTAAAGACCACACCAAATGTATTAGCTCTAGAGAGGGTTTCTGTAATATCTAGCACGCATTTAAAGAGGGGAGGCGTGGACTAAAAGCTACCAACAGGAATTCCTGTGTCGTGGAAATTTGTTGGAAAGCAAGCCAAGTCCGCTGCAGATGGGCAAACAACCTACCCGTAAGCCAGGCGTGCCTCCTTTGCCGTGTACGGAGGATACAAGAAAATACGTAGCACGATGGCCCAATCATCGAACCGACCCAAACTCTACAGTTCTGCTTGTCGTATTTCGAACTCGCAAATATTGGTTGATTGCGCGGAACATGTTCCGCTTGCTGTTCCCTGTCGTTGGGGCGTTTGGTTTTCTTGTTCTGCGGAACGGGCAATGTGGGGAGCGGAAAGGCCAGGCCATTGCTACTCCACGCCTTCAGCCCTGTAAAACACGGACCTACGGAGTAAGATACACGCAGCGCCCGAAGTCGGTTCACCATACCCTTTCGGACCAAACCGTCTTGGATGTTGTTGCTAGTTGCTAAGAGTGTACTCCGTAAATGCCAATACTAACGAGAGAACAGTTGAATGGGCAAGTTCGGCCGTCCAGTAAAAGGGAAGCGTCTACTAGCAACACATCTTACACGCGAGAAAGAAAACTGTAACGTGGGGTGTTCTGATTGCAAATGTGGCACGAACCCGAAACTAGCTAGACAGGTGGGGGAGGGATGCTGGACGTGAATGCTAAGGAATCGCCCGTTGGCTTCGTGGGGATCAACTCTCAATCCCATGTGAGATGCCTTAAACCGTCTCAATGTAGCGCTTCATCTCCCTGGCAGACAAGACAGAATATCGTTAGCATGTCGAACGCAAGAACAAAGACAGCACAGCAGCACGATAGCACGACACGTGCTAGGAAGAACTTACCAATCCGTAACCGCCTCGTCCCATTGCCGAATCTCGTGCTCTCGTGTGCCCCCGTAGTGCTCGACAAAGTCATCACCTAGCACCTCCCGCGCAATGCTGTCCTTGTGCATGAACCGGTCATTGGCTTCACGCAGGCTCCGTGCTAGGCGGGCTCCTGAATCGCTGGAACCGCCGACGCCCTCGCCCTTGCCCAGCGGCGGGCACGGGATCGCAAGCTTCTTCTCGACGCCACGCCAACCAAGCGCCAAGATGGCCGACAAGACAAAGTACGGATTGGCATCGGCGCCCGCCACGCGTACTTCGAACCGCGTCGCTCCGGGCTTCGCCGTCGGTGGGCCAATGAGCCGGATGGATGCCTGGCGGTGCTCGTAACCCCACGATACTGTCACAGGCGCCCAGAAGTTCTCAACGAGCCGTTTGTAGCTGTTGATGGTTGGCGCTAGAAGTGGCATTATATCCGGCAGGCCCTCCAAAATTCCGGCCAAGAAGTGCCGGCCCAGGTCGGACAGATGGGCAGTATCAGACCAGGCAGCGTCTTCGTCGGGTGCCTCGCGGGCCAAAAGGTTCTTTCCGGTCTTGGCGTCGACTAGAGAGATGTGAATGTGGCCGCTGTTGCCGGGCAGCCCCTGACGGGGCTTGGCCATGAAGCACGGCGTGATCCCATAGCGCATGGCAACGGACTTGACCACGAGCTTGAACAGGCTCGCACGATCGGCCATTTCCCGAATGGCGCCAAATTCCAACGCCGCCTCGTACACACCCGGCCCGCTCTCCGTGTGCCAACCCTCAATGTCGCACCGGAACTTGGTGCAGGTATCAAAAACGTCGTAGTAGTATTCCTTGTTGGCGGCTGGACGGGTCAAGCTGTAGCCAAACATGCCCTCGGTCAGCGGTGGAAGGGCACTCGGCGGGTTGTTGGCCAGGTAAGCAGCAGTCGACGGTGGGCGTCCGCCGGTGGAGGTACCATCGGAAGGTGTCACGAAGTGAAAGAACTCGTATTCCGCTACAAAATGTCGTCAGCGCAGAACTCCCGTCTGTGGAGCTGGACAGTCAGCAACAGACAGACAGACATACCTCCTGCCATCGCCGCGTATCCCTTGGTCTTGATCTTGTCGACCTGCGCCTGGAGCAGCCCCCGCGGGCACACACATATTGGCTCCTTGGTGTCGGGGTCAAAAAACCTCACGAGGAAAAATGGCACGTTGTCCTCCCAAGGGATTCGTCGAAACGTGTCAAGGTCGGGAACAGCCAGAAGATCGCGGTAGCCATTGTCCTTGTTACTGACTTTGAGCTCGCGAAAGTATGTCTGGTCATGCATGTCCCAGCCAAAGATGACCGAGCAGAACCCAAACCCAGCCTCGACAATGGATAGGAACTTCTTCTTGGACATGACCTTGCCGCGCAATACACCATCGACATCGATGCCGGCGACCTTGACCTTGTCGTCAGCCTCCAGGAGGCTCGGCAGCTTCTCCGCAGTAATGGCATCCCGGGCCGACATGGTGGCGGGAGGAAGACTTGGGCGTGACTTTGCAAGAATACGCAGAGCAACGGGAGGACGGATCGTAGACGACAGTTGATGCGATCAAAGCTGCACTGAGTTTGTGAAGGCCACCAGGTCGCTGTGGGGGGGGGGAGGGGAGGGAGGCAAAGCTGGTAAAGTGGCGGCTCGCCGTCCGCTTGGTTGTCTCGCGATAAGATCGGTTGGAAGAGGAAGGACTGTAGAAGCGTGCGGGGCCAATCACAGAGCTCGATGTTTGGCTGTCTGGCCTTCCAGACCAAAAGTCAGGCCGATAAGCCAATCAGGCGTCGAGCCAGATGTTGCCACGCCACGTAGGGGTCACCCACCAACTGGGAGGCTCCTCGTACCACTCCGTTAGCCCTGAACTTTCCAAAAGAAGAAGGTGCGTGCAATACCAGGAATGTTCCGGCATCTAAGCCCTACACAAACAGATTGTTGTTGTTGCTTTGGGTGTCCTTTGTGGGTATCATACCATAGATCTGTACTCTGTACATCAGCAGCGACCGCGAATAGTCTTTGACAAGAGAGCAGTTGAAGAAGTGTATCGTATTCGTGATGCAGGTGGTCCTCGACGCTCGCGCGCCAGGAAGAGAATGACGACACAATCCAGATGCACACGTGCACACTATCTTATCTCCACGGGTCGCTCCAAGGGCGGATAAGCCGTAGGGTTAACCTTCGTAGCTGTTAGGCAGGCCTCGGAGTAGACCTGGGATGTGAACTAATAGGACCGGACTCGGCTTCACCGCTCCATAAATCTGCCCCAGCGGACAGTAGCCAGGCCAATGGCATGCTGGTGCCACAGCGAGCAGCTGATCGTTTCCCAGGGTCTTCTGTGCCGCTGTCGGCGCTCGCCAACAGCGGTCCGTGGCCAGTTAACCAGTGCTCCGGACTACGATCGCTTGCCCAGCAGGAAGAACCACGTCTGCTGAGCGGTGCTGCATGCGGCTGTTATCTACGGAGCACACCTATCGGTTTTTCCCATCTCCGGAGGTGGGCACCTGCTCACTAGATCCCGCATCGTGCTGGCCACTTCTTCTTCTTGTTCTTGTCCTCTTTCTACCCAGAAAAAGCTTCTCGTGAAGATTTTGAAAAGGCTTCTTGCTCCGCTCACCCGTTTCTCTTCCCCCCTCCTCCTCTCACCGCCCGCGCCCAAATCGGTGCCGCCCTGCACTTTTTTTCCAAAACAGACTCCCTCCTCCACCAAGGCGAGCGGGTGTTGACCAGATCCGCCAATAGAGACACTCTCTGGACATACAACTTGCGGTTGCTTCTCTTCCATTCAGTCTAGCACCTAGCATTACAATGACGGGCCGCTTGCAGGGCAAGAATGCCATTATCACTGGTGCTGCCGGGTAGGTTCTGATTCCACGTCGGCTCTAGGCAGCAGGAACTCTGAAATGGCACAGCTCTAACCTCCCCTTCATGCAGTGGCATTGGACTGGAGACGACAATTCTGTTCGCTAGGGAGGGCGCCAATGTGTTAATGTCCGACATTTCGGGCCCGGCTCTGGAAAAGGCTCTGGCAAAGGTCAAGCAGCTTTTGCCGGAGGCCGGCCGTGTGGAGACCATTGTGAGTTTCGGAGACAGGGCCCTTCCCCCCAAGCCAAACCCCACGCACGAACTACCTCTAAGTGCCACCTCTTTACTAGGTATGCGATGTTTCCAAAGAGGCCCAGGTGCAGTCTATGGTCGAGAGCCTCGACAGCTGGGGTGGTGTCGACATCATATTCAATAATGCCGGCATCATGCACGCTCGTGACGACGACGCCATCGAGACCCCTGAGCAGATCTGGGATCTGACACACAATATCAATGTCAAGGGTGTGTGGTATGGCAGCAAACATGCCATACTGTCGCTGCGGCGGCACAAGAAGACCAAGGGCTCCATCATCAACACTGCCTCTGTCGTTGCCCTTGTCGGATCGGCCACACCGCAGCTCGCCTACACCGCAAGCAAAGGCGCAGTTCTTGCTATGACGCGCGAGCTGGCCATCGTTCATGCCCGGGAGGGCTTCCGTTTCAACTCGCTGTGCCCGGCACCGCTCAACACTCCCCTGCTCCAGGACTGGCTCGGTGACGACCAGCCCAAGCGTGCACGGCGCGAAATACACTTCCCAACTGGCCGGTTCGGCGAGGCTGTTGAGCAGGCACAGGCTGTGCTATTCCTGGCGTCGGACGAAGCCAGCTTTGTCAACGGCCACGACATGGTCGTAGACGGTGGCATGACCAAGGCGTATGTGACGCCCGAAGGTCCTGCCTCTGCGGCGCCGGTCAACAACGCTCAAAAGGATGCTCTGTAACCGAGCCTAGCTGAGACACCCGCCGTATCTTACCATTTTTATCCCGTGTCCCTTATAGCACATTGTGTGCTTGGGGGGGGGAGAGCTGCGTTGCCAACCATTTCTTGTTCAAGCAGCCTATGAGAGCATTGCCGTAGAAATAATTCTCAAAGATAATCGAAATACAATCGTCAGATATTGGCGTGTTTCACAAGTATCACGGCCGGAATCAACCGAACTGTTGGCTTTAACTTTATCTTGAATACACCCCAGTCCAAACTCCATCCAATGCCGACGTTAACGATAAAATATTCCATGAACTGAACTGAGCATACCAAGGCGGATGGGATGGTCCAGCCTCGATAGCCGCTGCTTGCCATTGCTCGTTTTACACCCCTCATGATATATGTACCAGCCTTTCAATCAGGACACCACCAGTTGGTTACTCGAACTGGCCCTCCGTGTTGCCATCACCCATGCTCTTGCTGCCAGAGCTGCCGCTCTGGATCGCACCCAGGATTCCGTCAATGTAGCTTGCACCGCTCCACTTCTGGTGCGTCAGCACATCGCAGCCAATCTCCTTTTCGGGCCGCTGCACCAGATTCACGTAGGCCAGCATGCCGTCGGTCTTGAAGTCATGTGCAAGCTTGCAGGTTGCTGTGGCCGTCGAGTGGATGCCGGCCAGGGACACCAGCTGCAGCACAAAGCCCTCCTTGGCAATGTCCCAGATAAACGACCGCAGCGTCTCCTCGGTAAAGCCATGTGCCATCCAGTTGAACGACGGCGAAAGGTTGTACACGAGGCCCTTGCCTGGGTACTTGCTGCGTACCTCTTGGCCAAGCTTGCGGGCCACCTCGACGTTTGGATCACCAGTCTCGACCCACAGCAGGTCGGCGTACGGCGCGAAGGCCAGAGCACGCTTAGTCGCCGCAGACATACCAGCACGGAAGTGGTAGAAACCCTCACGAGTGCGGGGAACGTCCCAGCTGAAGTAGACCTCACGGCCCGGCTTCACGTACTTGTTGGCCAGAGCACGGCGGTGGGATATACCCATGTCACGGTTCGCGGCAACGGTAGCCTGGTAGGCAGCAATGTCGGACTGGGCGACACCCTCCGCGTTCAGGTGGGCGACAGCAGCCTCGTCGAAAGAGACCATCTTGGTGTTCTTGACCCAGGCGGCCTCAAATGCATCAATCTCAGAGCCCGATGCACCCTCGGCTTCCATGGACTGCAGGGTCTCGGCTAACGGGTTCACAGACGGGTCGGCCACGCCCAAGATGAACTCGTGGTCACGGACATCAATGGCGGAGCTGATCAGCTTGCCAGACTCGGAATCTGTCCGTGCCAGGACGAGGTTCTCAGTGCCCATGACGTCCCACTGGAAGCGGGCGGCCACAAGGCGGTTGATGTGGTCGCCCGTCGGCACGAGCACCTTGCCAGCCAGATGCCCGCACTTCTTGCCGCCGTGCAGCTGGTCCTCAAAGTGCACCGCAGCGGCGCCGTTCTCGGCGAAAAGCTTGGCAAGCTTCAGGACGGCCGACAGGCCACCGTGGCCGGTGTCGCCGTCGGCGATAATAGGGCGTAGGTAGTCGACGTATGGGGTCTTGGCACGCTCCTCTGGGGACAGCTTGCGGCGCGTGTCCCACTGCTTGCGGTCGTGCATGCTCTGGGCCTTGGCCATGCGCTGGACCTGGTTGGGGACTGTGTTGTAGGGGTAGTCACCAAAGTCCGGCGACACCTCGTTGGTGGTAGTGAGGACAGACGAGCACGCCCATCCCGATATGTAGAGAACCTCCTGGTGCGGGGCCTGCTGGGTCATTTGGACAGGGTCGATGGCGCCCAGGGTGTGTATGGGCTCCCCCTTGGCCTCGCGCTCGCGGACGAGGTCCCAAAGCTTGCGGGCCATGGTTGAGCTGGGGTAAGACTGGACCTGGGAGCCGCGCTTGGAGACGACATCGGCAACCGAGTAGGGCCGCTTGATGCCTTCGAACCGGGGCGAAGCCCACCACTCCTCAACCTCCTTCAGCTGTGCGGCATACAGCGCATCTTCGGCAGCGCCAGCCTTGTCGGCCTCGGGAAGCAACTGGAAGGCATCACTGGTGAGAACCTTGGGCAGGGCTGGCACGGCGGACCGGAAGGAGGGGGAGGAAGCCATTTGGCGAGCAACGGTTGTGCAGATTAGCCGTGTAGCGCTCTTGGAAAAAGGTGACACGGTCCGCGAAGCAAGCAGGGCCGAGGACGTCCGTCTGGTGGCGGCTTGGGTGGCGGCTCGCCGAAGCATGATTCTGTTTCTTTGGTGTTTTGTTCTCTCGAGGATATGAGAAGAGGCCGATACACGATTGGAAGGACTGTGAATTGGAGTCCCGTCGTGCGTGGATCTTTGGTTTCGTGTAGACCTCGTCAAAAGGTGGGTTGGTCGGCTGTTTTGGGAAATCGACAAGCGACGGCGAGACAGCCGGCAATATGTGTTGTTGGCCCAAGACTTTATATATGGGACACGACGAATAGCAACGACTCCTCCAGGGAGAGATTAGTGGTCGATTAGCAACGCTTGGAGGGGGCTTATACTGTAGTTAATGCCGGGACTGGACAGGCTCTGACAGGCTGTGCTGAGTAAAACGGGTTGGGTCTAACACATGAAGACGAGCACCAAACGCATTTTAAGTTCCCTTTGCTTCCTTTTTTTATTGTTTTTTCAAACAGCCCATCGATCCGCTGACTCGAATGTTCTAAGCGTCGCCGTCCCTTGTGGCCGCTTCGCTCGCGACACTCCGTGTCCGCCGCGTGCAGCCGGTCCACCTCGCCAGAATGGGCCGCAGCTCTTCGTCCCTCCCGCTAATTTTTTCTGGCCTCACAGCAGCTCGCGAGCACTCTTGCCGATTCGGCGGCGTCCAGGGGCGGCCCTATTGGACAACGGTAAACCTTTGCCGAGGGGCAAACAAGCAAGGTATGGCAAAGAAACGTGGAGAGGCGATGGAGGGGTTGCCGGTGTCGTGCATGATTGGCCAATGAGGTGTCGCCGCACCCGCTTGTCCGCTACCGGCGGCCGACCGCTAAAGCGGCTTTCCTCGGCTCGATCTCAAGCTCACAGCAGCGAGCCAATGGCTTCTTACTAACAAAGCGGTGGGATGCGAGCAGCCGAACAAGAAAAACTCCCAAGTACGGGGGTATGGGGGAGTTTGTTGGAGGATGTGCGGAGACGGCAGGCACGAAGTTTGAACCCTTATTTTGGGGGCAGCTGCAGGCTGGCCATCTCTCCTCTCTCCCTTTTTTTCTCCCCCCCCCCTTTTCTTTTCGCTTTCCTTGTCTTCTGTTTTTTTTCTTTTTCGTCCTCAGTCGCAAAGATCACAGTGCAAGCCTTCCCCGTTCCTCGACCACACCCCTTTCACAATGAGTGCACGGACTACCACGAGAGCCTTTGGCGCTCTGCGCGTAAGTAGGACAGTGGCATGGGATCGATCTTCTCTTGACGGCAGATGACATTGTCGATGCAGTGCTGACACAACCCCTCTGCACCCTCCCTGCAGCCCTTCGGTGCCCGCCGCAGCACGCTGGCCTTCCGGCCACGCTACTACTCGGCGTCCGCGGAACCGGACCTGAAGACGACCCTGAAGGAAGTCATCCCGGCCAAGCGCGAGCTGCTGAAGAAGGTCAAGGCCAATGGCTCCAAGGTCATTGGCGACCTCAAGGTCGAGCAGACCCTCGGTGGCATGCGCGGCCTCAAGGCTATGCTCTGGGAGGCCAGTGTTGTTGACCCCGATGAGGGCATCCGCTTCCACGGCAAGACCATCAAGGACTGCCAGCGCGAGCTGCCAAAGGGCACCACGGGCACGGAGATGCTTCCCGAGGCCATGTTCTGGCTCCTGCTGACGGGCCAAGTCCCGTCGACCGCGCAGGTCCGTGCTTTCTCGCGCGAGCTGGCCGAGAAGGCCGAGCTGCCGACGTTTGTCAACGAGCTGCTGGATAGCCTCCCTGCCGACGTGCACCCCATGACCCAGTTCTCCATCGGCGTGACGGCTCTGAGCCACACATCCAAGTTCGCTGCCGCGTACGCCGCCGGCCTGCCCAAGGCCGACTACTGGGAGCCAACCTTTGATGACTCCATCAGCTTGCTCGCCAAGCTGCCCACCATTGCCGCCAAGATCTACCAAAACGCCTACAACGGTGGCGGCGCCCTCCCTGCCAAGGTCGACCTGGACCAGGACTGGTCCTACAACTTCGCAGCCATGCTCGGCAAGGGTGGCAAAAAGTACGAGGACTTCCAGGATCTGCTCCGCCTGTACCTGGCCCTGCACGGCGACCACGAGGGCGGCAACGTCTCGGCCCACGCCACTCACCTGGTCGGCAGCGCACTGAGTGACCCCTTCCTGAGCTACTCTGCTGGTCTGCAGGGCCTGGCCGGCCCCCTGCACGGTCTGGCTGCGCAGGAGGTCCTCCGCTGGATCATCCAGATGAAGGATGCCATCCCCGAGAACTACACTCCCGAGGACGTCCGCACCTACCTGTGGTCCACACTGAACTCGGGCCGTGTCGTGCCCGGCTACGGCCACGGTGTGCTGCGCAAGCCCGACCCCCGCTTCGAGGCCCTGATGGACTACTCCAACGCCCGCCCCGCCATCGCGAACGACCCCGTGTTCCGCATTGTCAAGGCCAACAGCGAGATCGCTCCCCAGGTGCTGAAGGAGCACGGCAAGACCAAAAACCCCTACCCCAACGTCGACTCCGCGTCGGGTGTTCTCTTCCACCACTACGGCTTCCACGAGACTCTCTACTACACCGCGACGTTTGGTGTGTCCCGTGGCTTGGGACCGCTGTCCCAGCTGATCTGGGATCGCATCCTGGGTCTGCCCATTGAGCGGCCCAAGAGCATTGACCTCAAGGGTCTGCTGGAGCTGATTGAGAAGAACTAAGCGGTGGAAAATCGGACGACGTGTATTGAGATTTGGTGCTGATGGGAGAGGGGCGTGTATGTAAATGGCAACAAAAAATACGAACCAAATTTAACGCAATGGCACGGAGTCGTTTCTGTTCGCATGACCGTGATCCTATCAGAGGGCAAGGCCGGACGACACCAGTACTATGTACGGAGTATGCCATCACAGTGACTGGAATAACCGCTGTTGTCCTCGGTTCTTTTGAGTGATTAAAGCTCAAAGTATGGATTAAGCGTGGAATTTTGCAGCGCTCCACATTTTGAAGGTACGGCCCCGAGCTACGTGTAGAGAAATCTTTCCGTCGTCGGCGTGTGTCGTCAAGTGCGCGGGGCAAAATTGAAGGACGTAACCGGCTGTAGCCGCTCGACATCACCAAAAATGGGGACTAAGGTAAGATACAGACTAGGGCTTCTGTCGGAGAGTATGCCATTCAGGGGAGAAAATGGTGGGGGATTTTTCCTGAATACGTAAGGAAAGCAGAAGCAAAGCGGGCCGTCGAGTATCGCAGCAACGCCTTCTTTCACTGCAAATGAAGGAAGTAATCATACAAGAAAACTTGGTTTGATGTTATGAGTCTCTTCCTTGCCTCTGACACGAGACACACCTGTGACGCTATGACGCAACAGTTCTCGTCGTCCCTTGCTCGGCCGTGGGTTTCCGTGCTTCGAGACGGCAAGCTGCCAAGCCTCTTTAGGGCCATTCTTCAGTTGCCAACCAAAGACGACGCGTGGCCGATCACCTTGCCACCACGCTGGACGAAGACTGATCAGTACCTGTCACCGCGATAGACGAAGCAACACACGTTTGCGACGACATGGTCCCAGAAATTACAATCCAGGCGAAGCCCAAATTAAGCTTAACTCTAATTGCCTGTTCGGAAACGAACTTCTTGCTCCCCTGCCCAAAAATGCTGGTGAAATAAACAAAGACAGCAAATAATAGCAGTAGCGGCGCAGCACACGCCACTGGCCAATGTCTGAAAATAGAATACCCCGTGTATATGTCTCTTATCCTCTTCATCCATTGTTTAGCAGCCCCGGTTACAGCCTGCGGAGTTCCTGGCTTCGTGAGCAGGGACTTTCGACAGCACCGTGATATCGCTTGTTCGACTGGCGGCCTTATATTATAAATGACACGGGATGAGAGATGTGCAACAGCCTTAGGAGCGGTTAGGTCATATAATGTCATAATTAATCCAGTTTGGTACTCCCGTCTTCGGGTGAGTGTACCGCTCGACTCGTATGCTTCCACGTCAACCGAAGCACTCCGTATTATGCTGCTCTTCATCCTTGCATGCCAACGTCCCTAAGATGCTATGTCCCGTATTGAGGGATGCTGGTCTCAAACGGCCCGGTGAGGCAAAAATATAAAAATAAAATGGCAATTCCCAGTTTGGCGACTAGCCTAGATGCAAAAGTAAATGGCGATGACGCAGTCGGGTTTCGATGACAGGCCGGACGGTCTAGATATTGTCCAGAATCTAACTATCCACACACTGTCCTCTATTCATGGCCATTGAGGCAAAAGAACGCCGAGGGGAATGCGGAATGGCTGACCATTACAGTTCTAATAAGTTTTCCAGGTTCATATTTGACATGGGAGATCATTCATGCAGCGCCACTCTCTCCATGTCCCACTTTCGGGTCTTTGGGTCCAGTGCGTCGTACATTGCGACGTACTGTTACGACTTTCTCGTCCTGAGGTCAGAAGATTGTGACGCGTTCCTCGATGGCATCGCGGCACACTGGTGAAAGCCCTGCTAGTGACTACGGAGAACGGAGCGGATAAATCTGGAAGAACTCTTTTGGTTGTCCGTGTGAAAGATTCGAGTCTGCTCGTAACCTGCCTTGGCCCCCTCAAAACCGGCACACAGATACGGGAATGATGCATTTTCTCCAACATAGGTGGCACAGAGGCAAGTTAGCCACTGGGTGATGTCCGTCCGGCTCCGGACTCCTTCTTTCTCCTCACAGCCGTGCTCCTTTCCGGCTCCCGCGCAACGTTGCGGAGTCCTTCCGTTCCAAATGAAGAAACGGTCAATTTAGCAACCATGTCCCGTCTCTTGGCGCCTTGTAGCACATCCTTATAATGAGCCTATTTTTGGTTCGCTATGGGCTCTCAATCTTTCCAGGCACAGGCGACGAAGGTACCTGGGACAGCATGAGAAGGGGGCTGATACTTTCCTCCGATTTTCTTTTATATTTTATGAGGGGGTTGTTTACATTCTCGGGTTCCCATATTGATGTCTATTTTAATCCTGTCAATGTCTGAATTCAGAGGCCTACCTAGACGACGTACAGCCACCGTCACGGCGCCGCTTTGATATCGGGGCGACGGCCGTGCACACCACTATTGGTATTGCCCCAGCTTGGACATCCTGACAGATTGGATAGCTAAGAGGAGCGACTTTGTCTCATCTGGATAAAAAATTTGCTTTGAATCCTAGAGACGCTCAGGGAAGGGGCGTCACCAGCTCAGCTATCTTTTATAAGTACTAGAGTAGGCTCCGTCGAGAAAATCAAGTTTTCAGTCGTCCAGATCACATCTCCTCCTTTTCGCTTGAAACTTAGCCAGGTCTCCCTTTTATTCAAATTTCCATCTTCACCTCTTACACTGCTCGAAAGCTACTTCTCGTGTGTGTTCTTCTTCAGGCGAGAGACTGAATAAAAATGCGCTCTACTGTCTTCTCCCTCTTGCCGGCTCTGGCAGTCGCGTCCCCGGCCTTCATCTTGGGCGAGGCCAACACCAATCTCAGTCCAGCCTCGACTAATGCAGGCCCCATCCTGGTCCCTGATGGTGGAAGCAGCAGCGCTGACTCTCCCGACCCCAACGACATCCAGGTCGTGAGCGTTGGATTTTCCGGCAGCGGCTGCCCCCAGGGCTCTGTGTCGACAACCATCTCACCTGACCGCACCATCGTCACGTTTGGCTTTGACAAGTTCCAGACATATATCGGCCCCAGCTATGACCTGGGCGACAAGACGAAGAACTGCCAGCTGCACCTCAACCTCAAGTACCCGGGCGGGTTCCAGTTCGCCGTGCTCGACAGCACGTACCATGGTTTTGCCCAGCTTGACTCTGGCGTGACGGGCACGTTCTATAGTACGTACTACTTCTCGCAGGATGCGTCGGCATCCACAACGACGCAGACGTCTATCACGGGCGGCGGCGATTGGGCCGGCGGCCAGGTGTACACGAAAAACGACAAGATCCCGACGGCGAGCGTCATTTACGCGCCATGCGGTGCGGACGGCATCCTTAACGTCAACAACCGCATTGTGCTGTCGAGCTCCAACAAGACGGCCACGGGCCAGGTCACGGACGATGACGCAACGGTGGCATTTACGCACCAGGTGCACCTCAGCTGGAGGCAGTGCAAGAAATAGGGGGTGAACGATAGTGGCGATGTCGGTGCCACTTCTTTGTCAGTCTTCTCTACGCCTGTCTTCTTCCCATTCTCTTTCGACTCGGCCTGTTCTCCTTTTCTTCTCTTCTCCGCCCGCCTTCAAACAATGTCCTGTATGCAGCAGCTTCTATCAGCCTCTCGCAGTACATATTCAGGTGGAAATTTAAAACTTATTGCAATGTATGACACTGTGAATCATGAGCATTCCAGAACACAGGACTGGTTATCAGAGAGGAACGAGGTAGTAGGAGATCGGTATGGTATTTCGCAGTAAAGACGTGAACGTTACGGCGAAAATGCAACAAATGACAAGAACTTGATGGCAAGGGGTGAGAATCAAAATCAGCAGTACAGCAAGGGGGGGAAGGAAGGGTGGAAGATGAAGAAGAAAAAAAGACAAAGCAAGCAGTTGCAGCTACAAATACACGCAAGATTCAGCATTGAACACAATACTGTTCGCTTCCAGCACCGCCAGAAGTATCAACACCTCCAATTTTCTGCTAACGCCAGTAGTTGTTGTCGCCAAAGGAAGGGCCGTTGTTCCTTGCATTTGCATATCCGTTGTAGCTGGGCTCGTTGTTGCCCACGTTGTGGTATGAGTTGGACGTGTAGCTGCGTACCGGTGTTGGCTGCGCGAAAGCGGGGCTCTGCGACCGTGACAGGCCAGTGTCGGCTGGACCTGGTGAGCCGCGCATCTGAGCGCCGGGGCTGGAGAAGCTGCGCGAGGCGGCACCGGTCCCTCCGGCTGGGCTGTAGCTTTGTGAGTTGGCGCCGTAGCCCTGCGAGGAGGGCCCATAGCCGTGTGGGCTGACGGGGGACACCATGGCTGGGCTGGGTGTTCGCAGGGGCGAGGCGAGGGGGGCGGGTGACTGCATCCGCTGCTGCGGGCTGAGGTTGCCGCCGTGAAGGCTGCTGTTGTTGAACCCGCGGTCGGACCCCGGGGCGCGCATTGCAGATCCGGCGCCAGCAACGGCGCCAGCACCCATGGCGGCCGCATCCCAGGCATGCTCCTTCTCGTCGGCGACGCTGTCGGGCGTCTGGGGAATGTTGTACGTGGAGCCATTGGCAGTGCCGTTCCTGCCCATTTCTTTGGCGTCGTACTCGGCGCCTGTGGCACGCAGGCTGTCCGGGTCGATTCCGCTCTTTTTGAACTGCTCTAGCTCCAGGCGCTCCTGGGCGAGACGCTCCTCATAGAGGCGGTTCTCCTCCCGGCCGCGGCGGCGCTGCTTGATGCAGTAATACAGACCAACGGCGACGATGAGGGCACCGACAGCAGATGCAGAGGCGTAGACAGCGATGTGGGCCACGGATGACAGGTTGTTCCATTTCTGGGCCAGGGTCAGGGCTGGCTTGACATCGATGGTCTCCACGGCCGTCGAGTTGCCAGCCGTGATCTGGATGCTCTGCCAGGAGCCGCTGTGGTCGCCGTACGTGTACTCCTTGCCCGTGTTGTAATCGGTGACATGTGCGCTCTTGACGTACATGCTGAAGGGCCCCTTGGTATAGTCGGTCGTGCCGCCCGCCCAGTCGCGCGTTCCCTGGGGCAGCGACGGATCACCACCGGCCCAGATGCCGATGGAGATGCGCACCGGGGTCTGCGGATAGTTCTCAGTGTTGTTGGCATCCTTGGGCAGCAGGGTGCGCACATTCGCGCCGTCGACGTAGAAGGCGAGCGACGTGTTGGTCCAGACGGTCGTGTAATTGTGGAAATCGTCCTCGGTTCCGCCGCTGACCGGGTAGTAGATGGCGTTATGGTAGTCTTGGCGGCCCTTGCCGAAGTAGTTGGTCTCGACGTAGGACGCGTTGCCGCCCATAAACTCCCAGTCGATCTCGTCAAGGTCATCGCTGAGAAACATGACGGAGGAGATAATGCCCGTGCCAGAGGCGGCCTTGATCATCAGTTCGGTGCGGCCGAAGAAGATGTAGAATGCAGAGCGGATGGTGGGCGAGTCGCCCTGCTGGTTGATGGTGAACCCGGCGCCGTTTTCGTTGGTGTAGGAGACGCTGCCAGCAGTCGTCTCCCAGAAGCTCGTCGATGGCGTCGAGTTGAAGTTGAAAAAGTAGTCGGTGCCAAACGCCGGGTCAGCGGGACAGCCAGTGGTGTTCAGCGGCTGGCAGGCTGTTGAGACCTGGGCCGCGACGATGCTGGCAAGCAGCGAGACGGCCGTTGCCAGGACCCGCAGAGGTGAGGATTGAGCCATGGTGTTGCTGCCGGTTGGTCCGTACGTTCAGGCTCTGGAGACTCCGTCCTGCAGGTTGGCAGAAGAAAAAAGAGGGAGGTGGCGTCGAGCCAAGTTGTGAGGCAAGCCTGACGGTGGATGCAAGGTCGGGGGGGAGAGGGAGAGAAAGAAAGAAAGAAAGAGCAGGACAGATTTGTAAATCGCACCGGGAAGGGTTTGAACAATGGACGTCAAGGAATTCCCCGCAAGAAGCGACGGAGGGCAGCGAGTGAGACCCAAAGAGAAGGCGGACGCGCTGGGGGACCGTGATGTAAAAGGAACGGACAGGACAGTCGCGACGCGAGAGCCGGATTCAATGCCAGAGAGAGAGAATGCGAAATGCAGTCAGAGTGCTGCTCTGTATTAGGGAGTGGACGCCGAAGCCAGACGTGAACAACGGCACTGGAGAGAGGGGAATGAAGGACAAAGTCTCCTCCCTGGAGTCGAGGAGAATCTGATGGGGACTCCAGACGCAGGCTTCGCTGACATCAAACAGAGAGGGGGGTCTCGAGTGCAGCCAAGACAGCAAGAGAAATTAGGTACTCCGTAGTTCAAAGAAAGGGGCAGGGAGGTTAAAGCTCGCTAGACCGCGTCCTGCATAGCGTCGGTGCGACTCTAAAAGCATATCTTTATCTCCCCTCGAATTGGCAGGCGGCACAACACCAGCGATTGGTCCGTGGAGAATGGGACAGCATGCTACGGAGCACTCGTGAACAGATTAGCCAGGGGTAGCAAGCGAAAAGGGGGAGGGGTGGACGAGGTGGCAAGAGAGCACCCAACGCCGAGGCAGGATAGACACGGGCTTGTTATGGAGGACCGCGAGAGAAGCAGTAAGGGATGCGAGATAAGACAAGAACCGCACAGGCTCACAGCTGAGTCTAAAGGGCTTCTGCGGCGGCAGGACAATCGCACGATGCTAGAGAGAAAGCAGCATTCCTGGAAGAACCTGCTCGCGCGACGGGGGTCCAACTGCCAGTGCCCAATTTAGGGCGGATAGTGGGAAACGACACTATGGAATGGAGACGGGCCTCTGTGGTCTGCCTGGGGCGGCGCTAGGGAACATTAAGGTACTTTTAGTCTCGAGACGCGAAACGGTTTTCTGTCCATCTCTGTGGGGTTCAAAAGGCCAGGCCATAATGCCTCGCTCAACGACCACAGGCGAGAAGAAGCCAGTAATGCAGCAGTGAAACCTGGGTGCCAGTTACCAGCGAATTGGCGAGCTGTTTCGGACGAAAGAAGCTGGGATGGCCTGGCCAGCCTCGCCGGCAAAAGGTAGGATACCTGTAACCAATAAATCATACGTCCGGAGGCAGAGAGAGACTGGCCCACTGCAAATGCCCTAGCCGAGCGGTTTCTTCGCTGGACCAGATACACCAAGTTCCAAGGCACAACACAAAAGACGACAGGAAGCAGAGGCCAAATCCGATTGTCTATTCCCAGTCATTCGTCTAATACCGAAAGGATAAGTCAGAACCTGTCTATGAGCTTTGGATTGGCTAGGAAGAAACGAAAATGAAAAGAGGAAGAAAATTGTCAAAAAAAAAAACAGAAACCCTAAGAAAACCTAGTCCTTCTTTCTATGTTGCGTGAGGAGAAGCGTGCAAAACAGCGACACAAAATGAAACAAGGCGAAACGAAGAAAAAAAATCTAAAAGACAGCACTTCAGCTGACGTCGCACAGCGTGCGACTACGCTTTTTTTGCAGAATTCGCCCGGCGGTGACTCTCCTGCTCGCCGGAGCCGCTCGATCTAGCCACTGCGTCCGCACCTACTCCTCCTCGTCGTCCGTGTCCAGCGGCTTCGGCGTGCCCTTGGGTGAGTTGAGCCAGACAATCTCGCGCTGCCGCCGCCGGTTCTCCTGCTCCTTCATCTCCTTCTTCGTCCGCTTCCGCTTCTTCTTGGCCTTGAACTTCAGCTCGCCCGTCGCGTTGTCCTCCACACCGCTGTTGACCGCACTCGACACGATGCTGCTCATCGCCGGCGTCGACATGCCCGGCGTAGAGGCACCTGGCGTGTTGAGACCGCTGCCCGGCCGGCTGTCCTCGAACCGGTCCATCGATGCCGCCGCGTAGCCGCGGTGCGTCATGCGGCCCGCGTCGACGTGCCACTGCTCCGATGCCAGCGCCCCGACAAACTCTTCGTTGTGGGAAATCATGACGATGCCACCCTTGAAGTCGCGGATCGCCACCGCCAGCCCGCCCAGAGAGTCTCGGTCCAGGAAATTCGTCGGCTCGTCCAACACAAGCAGGTGAGGGTTGTTCCACATCGCACCCGCAATGACCACCTTGACTTTCTGTCCACCAGACAGGGACCCGATCTCGTTGTGGTTGGCAATCTCCGGGTCCAGGCCCAGGTCCTCAAAGTGCTTCGAGATCACCGCCGGCTGCAGCTCGCGGAAGCTCAGGCCCTCGCGCGACGACTCGTGGTCGTCAAACTCCTGGATCAGCTTGTCGAATCCCAGCTCCAGCAGCGTCTCGCGTGTCACCTTGGTGTTCGACTTGGGCAGCATGTGCCGCCACTTCACCTCGTACTGGAACGTCTTCTTGTACTTTTGCCGGCCCACCAGCGCCTCAATTTGCCGCTTGCCCATGCCTTCGCCCAGCTCCACAAACTTCTCCATCTGCTCCTTATCCTTCTCCGACACCATGCGTGTCTGTTTCATGTGCACCTCGCGGTCGTCGCCGTACTGGTACCGCCACTGCAGGTATTGGTTCGGCGTCTTCTCCAGGTGCATCTCCACGTGCTCCAGCGCGTGTTGCTTGATGTAGCCGATCCGCAGGTTAGGATGCTTCTCCACCTTGCCGCTGGTCGGAATCACCTCGCCCGTCAGCAGCTTAATTAGCGTCGACTTTCCGGCGCCGTTGGGACCGATGACGGCCACGCGCGACGACAGGCACAGCTGGCACGACGCGTCTGACAACGACGGCTTTGGCGCCCCGGGGTACGTGTACGACACATTGCTCATCCGCACAATCGCACGCGTCTGCGACTTGATGCCGGACAGAATACCGGGCGGCGGGAACTTGAACTGCACCATGCTAGCTGACAGCGTGTAGTAGCTCTTTGCCGCGGGGTGGATCGTGACAAACGTGGCCAGATTGCCCTTGTAGTGCGCCAGCTTTTTGCCCGGCTCGTAGTGGTAAATGTCCGTGGTCACTTCGTCCAAAAAGCCCGAGTCGTGCGACACGATCAGACTGGTAATCTCGGTATTGGTCTTGAGGTAGTTCTCCAGCCACGCGATGTTCTCGACGTCCAGGTGATTTGTCGGCTCGTCCAACAGCAGGACGTCGGCTTTCTGCAGCATTGCGCGCGCCAGCGCCAGCTTCATCTTCCAGCCACCTGAAAGGGAGCCGACCTTTTGCGCCTGGCGGCCTTCAGGGCCCGCAGTGAACCCAAACTCGGACAGGACAGAGGAGATGCGCTCCTGGCCTTCCTTCGCGATGGTGGGGTCCTTGGACACGAACCCTAGGATGCTAATGTCGGCATCCTCACCCTGGTTGTGTTCCACGTAGCAGGTACGCAGCACGTCCTGCGACGGAAAGCCCTCCAGCTTGCCGCCCGCGATACTCTTCATCAGCGTCGACTTTCCAGCGCCGTTGCGGCCCACCAGGCCGTAGCGGTGGCCCTTCAGTAGGCGCATGTTGGTGTGCGACAGCAGCAGCATTCCGCCGTAGCCGAGCGAAAAGTCGGCATTGACAATCTCCACCTCGCCATCGTCCTCCTTCTCGGGCACGCCAAACTTGCGGTGGTCCTCATTGATGTAGTGCTCCTGGACGGCGGCGGCGATGGTCTCGCTGGCCGTCGCATTCTTCAGAACCGGCGCCAGATACGGGGCGATCTGGGCGGCGATGCGGGTCACGTAGCGGAAGTTGACATCCTCGGAGACCATGGTGGTGATGTATGGGCGTAGCGATGCCTTGTAGGCATCGAGATCACTGGCACGCACACCACCGCTCTTCTTGATTTCTGCGTCGAGAACCAAGGCCGCGTCGTCGGCGGTCGTCCGCTCGACAAGCGCGGCTGAGCCATCCTTGTCGGTTGCCATCGCCACATCCATGACGTCCAGGGCACGAGTCGCCAGCTCACGCACCTCAGGCAGTGAGGCGCGATCTTTGACGCTCTTGACGCCCGGCTGCAGCTTCGGCAGGAAAGTACGGGCCTCGATAGGGTCGTGAACTAGCTTGGTCAGATTTTCGGTGATAACGACCGTCTGGCGCAGTACCTCTTGGGCCGTAGTCGGCGTGTTCAACGACCGCTCGAGGAACGGCGTCAGCAGGGCAAGAACGGGAGAAGTGACGATGGCGACAAATGTCGTATGGGCAAGGGCGTGGATAGCTTTCTGCAGCGTCTGGGGCGACGGGTGCTGCATGGTGTCGATCAGCAGCGGGATGCGGGGTGCGACATCGTCGTTGGAGAGCAGTGCTGTGAGCGACGTCATTGTGATGACAGCTTGCTTCTCGACTTCAGTCTTGAGATCACTCATGCCGCTCTCGACAATGGGGATCAGGGAGGCCAGCTTCGAGCCCATCAGCTCCCGCAGAACATCTCTCTCAAAAGCCTCCTCTTTTGTGGTGCCCAGCTCGAGTTTGGCCTTATCGGCCATCCGCTGCATCAACTTGAGCGCGCCGACAGTTCCCTGCCACCTGCCCGTCTTCTTGTTCAGGTACGCGATCAGCGCGGGAAGAAACCCGCAAACGAGTGACTCGGCCCGCAGGTGACCGAACAGGGCGTCCAGGCCGTACTGCGCGGCATCGCGGACGACACTGCCCTTGTCGGCCAGAGCATCAAGCGCACAGGCCAGCATGCCACCATCCTGGAGCAGGAAAGCAACCTCGCTGGCAGCTTGCTTCGGCGGAAATCGCTCAAACAGCGCGCCCAGTAAGTTTTGGGCGCTTTCTCGGCGGAGACCGCTCTTTCTGTCAGTGGCTGCCTTTTTTACTTCCGCAAGCACGCCGTAGTCTGTCAGTCCGCGGAAGCCAACTGCCGTATCGTTCAAGAGCACATCGCACAGTTGGTAGGCGGCATCGATGGACGCGTTCGAGGTCTTTGCGTTGAAGACGGTGTCGAGGAGCGCGGACACTTCGGCCTGCGCGGGTCCGGCGGCGGCGGCGGCGGCGGCTTTGCTCTGGGCAGGGTGGAAGGGGAGGGCGTTGTGGTTCATTTGAGGCGAGACGGGATGAGGCATGGTCCGAAACCAGGGGAAAAAAAGGGGGGGGTAAAAACAGTTGGGAACGAAACGGACAGCGTGGTAGAGAAGAAGTTCAAAAAGAGGAGCGGGGAGGATCGGATAGAAGGCGAGTTGGAGGAAATAGGGAAGGTGAACCAAGAGCGGGAGGGAACGCTTTCGACTCCTATTCCTCGCACAAGGCGTGGAACGGAAATGGAGAGGAATGGGAAGCGTAAACTGGTTGCGCTCTGATGGTGACAGGTTGAGGTTGAGAACGGAAAGAAAACGAGATCGCAGAGACTCTGAGGCGGAGCCATCACAACTAAGTAAGAAAGTTGGACCCCGCCAACGAAAAATTGAATTTTTTCTTTATCTGGTCCAGATTCTGCCACACCACCTCTCTTATCAGAACTCTATTATTATTAATAGGGCGGTCAAAATGGGAGAGTTGTCGATCGCATAACTGCATATCATGCGATATGCGCCTACCGTGACGTCAACGTCAGCAGCGACTACAACAGATAACAAGAAACCAGCTTAGGACCTCACATATTGGCGGGAGGATTTTTACAGAACAAAATCATGAATTTCATGCAGTCCAAACGTGCACACATTAAAGCCTTTTGCGAGTATTATACTTCCAACGTGGTCTGTACCGAGAGACAGGGTTGCCAAATGGAGAAACGAAAAAGAAATCAAGCCAGAAATTTCATCGACACTAACCAGTAAAAAAACTACACCAAATACACGTGGCTGCCTCTCACACAGAGGCCCCGTACGCCGGCGTAATAAAAGAGAAATCAATCTAAATAAGTAAATGGGGGCAAGAGAGGAAGAACAGAAGAAAAGAAAGAGCGGGGGCGGCTCTCCTTGTTTTCTACCAAGAAAAGGTCATCAAGGCAGGGTTGAGCACCAGAGGCAGCAGTAAGTGAGATGCGGCCACCGTTGACATGGGGAGAATGGCCACAAAGTCGGTAATGCGCCACTGGTACGGCACAAAGGGAGCAACGGCGAGGATGATCATGCCTACGATGGCGATGGTTGCAAAGAGCATCGAGACTTTGAACTAAACAGCGGGTTAGAGACGATGAAGGAGAGACGAGAGACGTAGAGCGGTGGAGGAATGGAGAAATGGAGAAATGGGAAAATGGGGAAATGGAAAAGTCAGGCCTTACCCTCCGCAGCACCTTGGGAACTTCGATGAAAAAGTTTGAGAACTCCACCTCCTTCGACGTCGAGCCCCAGGTCATGTTGATCTCGAACATGTGTGCAAGGATTGCCTGTGAGACGTGCAGCGAAAGGCCGCCCAAGAAGATTGCCAGCAGGAATGTCCACTTGAAGTTCTCGTACAACGAGTACAGAATTTTGCGTTCGCCGATGCGGTACCGCATGATCGCCAGGGAGATGTTGCCGAGCCCGTTGAAGACGATGATGATGGAGAACCAGACCTGCCACGAGTCGACGTAGTATTTATCGAGGTAACCGTTGAACCAGCCCATCAAGAAGTAGTTGATCGTAGTCATCAGCCAGGCAGCGCCAATGGCGTAGTAAGTGCCGATGTACGAGATGACGGTGATCTTGCTTGTCAGGCGGATCCGGGAGAAGAGGAACTTGCGGAACAGCGGCGTAAAGGGGCCCTTCCACAGCCACTTGCGGATGGGGTGGAAGAGCAGCTCGTTGCAGCCATATGCATACTTTTCCCAGCGGGCCAGCTCGTCGTAAACCGTCAGAGAGACGCCCTCCTTGAAGCCCTCGCCGGCCCAGGCGGCCAGCCGGATGATGTAACCATCACACTGCAGCCGCAACGACATGTCAAAGTCCTCCGACACATGGCTCTCGGACCAGAACTTTTCGTAGCCATCCTCGTCGACGTACGACACCTGTTGGATGGCGCTCCAGCGCAGAACGGCGTTGTGGCCGACAAACGGTGCGACGTCGCCATTGGACACCGTGTAGCGGATGGCTGTGTAGATCAGGTTCGTGAAGAAGGTGATACCATTCTCGAAGTAGTTGTGCACGACCTGCATGACACCCGAGGAGAACTGCATGATGCCGACGTCAGGCGACTGCTCCATCTCTGACACAGCATCCAGCAGACAGTCGGCGGGCACGCGTGTGTCCGAGTCGATGATCAGAATGTAGTCGCCCACACGGACGTTGCCATCAGCCCACGCGCGGCCATTCTCCTCGAGCACCTCCTTGAGCGCCTGCTCATAGGCGCGGGCTTCGTGCTGCTGTGTCCACTGGGGGCCACGTTGGTAGGCACTGAGCTTGTCCTCGACCCTGCAGGACACCATGAGCGCGTAGTTCATGTTGGACGCTTTCTTGAACTTGCCGCGCCGCAGGAAGCCATCCTCGCCATCCTTGGGCCGCGCCACCCAGCCGATGCTGTGGTCCGCGTAAAACTCGATACGCGCACGACGGTCGTCGTCCGAGATCAGCTGCAGACCATCGTCGTTGATAAACATGTTGGCTGACCCGCCCTGAAGCTCATAGGTAGAGATGGCCTGCTTAACGGACTTCACCGTCGGCTCGATGACAGCATTGAGGCCCTCTTTGTAGACAGGGCACTGCACGGTGACGTGCGGCAAGATGGACGTCTGCAGGCGCTGGGGCCGGTTTGCGGAGTAGAATTTGGAGTTGATCGTGAGCTGGCGCACGGGACCGAAGATCTGGGCGAGGCAACCAACGATGACCTGCGCAAAGAACAGCGTGAAGAAGACCTGGATCGGCAGTAGCGCCACCAGTGCAAGGCGCGTGTAGCTGTGGTCGACGGACACCTGGATGGCCAGCTGTCTCCAGGCGGCGCCCAGGGAGACAGTGACAAGCACTAGTGTCATAGCGACAAGGACAGCGTTTTGTAGGTGGATGGGCCGTTTCTCGGGCTTCATCTCGCCGCTCTCTTCGTCAAGCTCGTAGTCAACAAAGGCGATCCTAGCCTTCTCGTCCTCCTCGCCATTCGTCCCCGACCGCCAGACGAGGCCCATAAGCTCGGCCTCGATGTCTTTGGCCCGTGATACAATGTGCATAGCATCGTCGTCCCAGACCACGAGCAGGCCCTCGGAGGCCACAAAGGCAGCAAACTGGTGCTTACGGGCTCGGGCAAGGTCCTCAATGGTAGGCAGAATCTGGATGCGTAGTCCGTTAAGCAGGGGAACGTCTACGGCGTCGGGGGCCCATTGCAGGAAGGTCTTGATGACCCTCGAGTTGACGGTCATAGCACACTGTTGGTCAGCGTTGGTCAGCAAACGTCGTTTTGACAGTATGTGTGTCTGCCCGAGGAAGTCGGATTCAAGAAAGGAGCGGCATTTTGAATAAACCTACAGGAACGTTGAGCATGGCACATGCAATGGCCAAGGGCGATTCGAGCAGCTGCGGTGGACACGCCATGTACTGGCCTCTTGTTTTCCGCAGGAGCACGCCCTCGACCTCGCCGCTGCCGTCCGACACCCAGAGGCGCGAGCATTGTTGTTGGTACAGGTAGTTCACCATGACCTCGTGCTTGATCTCGTCGAGGAACATGGAGCTGCCATTGGTTCGAAAAGAGCTGACGCCTGACCGTGCGGACCGCAGTGACCGCTCCGACACGGACATCGGCCGCGAGCTGTACCCCGATGGCGGCAGGGCATGGGGATCGATTTCGGCGGCCCGGTGCGGTTGGCCTGGGTAGGCATATTGGTCTGGTTGTTGATCGGCCATGGCTGTGTATCTGCGACTGCCGCAGTTGCCAACAGTTTGGAACTTGAGAGAGGCAGGAGATGTTCTGCAATACTCTGAAAATTATCTGTTGACATGTATGAGTTTTGCTGTGTTCCTTTTGGAAGAGTATCGAGCGAGAAAAAAAAGCCCAAAATAAAAATAAAACACTGGTGGCCCAAGGAGCGGTAGGGGGTGGATTGATTTTTGTTATTGCTCCCCCGTCTGTGTTGTCTCTCGCTTTCTTCCCCTCCTACCGTCTTCTGTTCTGGTTTCTTTTCATCTAATGAAAATAACAATAGGAGGCACTAAGAAGCAGCCCAACGGGCTCGTGCAAAGTACGTTGTACTCCGTACGTCGATCCCAGTACACGCCGAGAACTAACGTACCTCTTATTCCACAGACTATTGGTTTTAGCCTAGACCTTCATCTGTTCTCGGGGCAAAATGACGGATGGACCAAGCGATGCGGTGAGTCCTTTTTTGCCTGAGCTGTCAAGAACTACTGCATGCACATGTAACCCCTGCAGGATGATAGTCCATGAGGGAGGCGGTGTTGGACGTGGGCACGAGATAACACCAAGAAAAAAAGAAAAAGGGGAAAAAGGGAAAAAGGGAAAGAAAAAAAAAAGGGGGGGGGGGTTGGAAAAAAAACCGATAGGGTATTCCAGAAGCGAGAAGCGTCTTGGAGCCAACGATGTTGTCCTGTGGACCAAATTGAAGCTTTAGGAAATACCGGATTGGCAGAAATGCCGGATTGGCAGATGGAGTGGCTAGAAAGCAGACGAAGGAAGCAAACTCGTATTAGTAGAAGGGCGAGGGGGAAGAAGGAAAGCAGGAGGGAAATGACCGTAGGCTCTGGCCCTCGCCGTGGAAAAATACGCGATGAACTATTGATATAACAGTGACTGTTGGAGGACATTGTGGCCAAGGATGCCAAGAACCGTCCAGGGACCAAGGAGACGGAAGAAAGAGAGGGCTTCCTTTTTAGGAATCTGTGCCGGGTGTGCTCGCTGCGGCGGGAAGCGGAATGTGATGAAGGTATTGCAAGGTTGCAGTGGCTAGCACCAGAGACAGGGGAAATAAAGCACAACCGGGCACGGGCACAGGCGCAAGAAACCCGTACGGAGCACTACGAGTACGTACGACATGAACGAAAAAGCCGTGCAAGGGCCAGGGGAGTGGGCGTCGATCGTGGAGAGGAAACAGCCGCGGTCTTTGCAGTGGTAACGGACCTGGAAAGATGCTCGTCAACTGGCGAAACTATCGAGCTTCGATCTCCCTCATTGCTCTTAGATTCAATAGTGTGCTCGAAGATCAGACAGCAAAAAAGCCCGGGGCCACAACAAAGGTCCAGCGTGTTCCGGTTTGGGCTGTTCTTTTGTTTCCACTGCTTTGTTGGATTTTAGGGGGTTTTCTTCCGGGCTTTGCCATTTTTATCTAATAAACATGGTGGCGAAGGAAGAAAAAATCGGGAAGCTGAGAGGACAAGGACAGGGGGGCCAATAAATACCCAAGCCGTCTTTCTTGGCCCTGGGGCCTTTTCTTCCCTATCTTCTTGTCGTTACGCTCGTACAGAGTACAGAGTAAACAATACCGTTAGATGGTCTTATTTCGCCTCTTGCTTTCTTTTCGTGCGTCACCAGCATCACGCTGACTGACTGTCAGTCCTCACATAAAGCTACGTCGTCCGCTGCCACCAGAACGCCAATGAGGCAGGCCAAACCACATATGCCCACCGAGAGCTACCCTGAGACTTTTCGAGAGCTCAGAACTCTGAAAAGGTCCCGCTCCTTCCGTCTCCATGCCCTGGTCCCACGGGGTGTGGACTAAGAGACACAACCGCCCAGCGATCAAGAACATACAACGTGCTCTATTTCCGGCAAGGGATCCCAACCTATTTAGTGGGGCCGGGTTGGGGGGGCTGAGGGTGGAGACAGACATCTGGGCCTACGGAGACAAAAACGCCGCATCTAAATTATCTGGCGCTAAGTGGGAGATGGCTCGTGGAGCGTGCTGTGCTCAAGAATACCTCGCGGGCCAGGCTCCGATATTCTACTCCGACTCCCAATCAATACTCGTACCAATTTTTCAGGAACAACCTTATGTTTCTTTGTCCTCCACGCCCCGGCTTTCCTCTTTCGTTCCCGTTTGTCGCCACGCGCTTGATTCTCTTTCTTCCAGCAGCCCTCGTTCGGTTTTAGGGTTTTTTTTTCTTTTCTTTTTCTCCAGTTCTCTCCATGCGCGCAGTCTCCAATTTATTAGGAGTATGGAGGCCTGCGAGTATGATGCAAGAGACAGCCGCCCCCTTGCTCGATTTCTCAGCCCACCCCCCCCTCCTCCCCAGCTAGTGTTTGATAAATCTCAATTTTATCGCGTGCATGCTCGTCATTAACACCAATGCAGCCATAAAGTCTCCGGCAGTAGGTGGCTCGAGTTGCATGCCTCCCAGCCCAATGGGCTGTGCGCTGTCTCGACCGTCTCTCCCGACCGCCTGAAATACTGATAAGAAAAATGTCAGGAAAAAGAAAGCATGGAAAAGAACCGACATATACGAGAAGGAATCATCCCCTTGACCACCAACATGCTCTTGGCCGCATCAATGGCTGCAGATGGGGCCAAGGATCTACGCCCAGCTCAGCTGAGAAAGATACGAGCAGTTGTCCAGCCACTCGGCAGGCCGCCAATAAACAGGACCTCGAAGCGAGAACAGAAGGCCCCTTTCCGCCTTGCATTTTCGTGGGCGCTGAGTTTCTATGGGGCGGCAATGCAGCTGGGTTGTCCCTCTTTTTCCCTCCATTTTTTGTTCTCGTGGGTTCTCGTGGGTTCTCGTGGGTTCTCGTGGGTTCTCGTGGGTTCTCGCGTTTTCTCGTTCTTGTGAGACATCTATGGAGTACTTCTCTGCTATGCTTAACAGTGGATTTTGATGGTTGATATGTATGAGGTATGAGACTGTCACCCAGGAAGACCACAATACCACGCGGCTGAAAAAAGAAGGGAAAACAATCGAAACTACAAACTCGCGTTATCATTGTAGGAACGCCATCCAAACACACACCCTTGTCATTAAATCCAGTTCCATCAGGGATGTAGTAAGCCAACCGATAACAAACAAGAACAAACCAAGAACAAATAATGGGACGCGGTAAAAAGAAGGAACACTAAAAAGGAGACTACAGCTCCTCGTCGCCGTCACACTGCTGCCACATCTGCACCTTACTAATTTCCATCTGCGGCTGCGCCCAAGTCGAGAGCCACTTGTTGCGGGCGTTCCAGAAGTCAATCTTAGCATTGTCGCTGTCGTCCAGCCAGGGCTTGTCGTCCTCGTTGTCCTGGAACCAGCCGTTCGTGCCGCCCACCGCCAAGTTCAGGATCAGGTAGAAGCGCTGATCAAAAGGCGTATTGGCCCGCCCTGTCTGTGCCCACACGGTGTCGACAGGTGTATAGTTGGCCGATGACGATGCTTGCGGGAAGTCGCCGCGCTTCCACAAGGGCTCGTCGAAGTTTGTGTACAGCGCCTGCAGCAGCCGCGAGTTGATGTAGGTGAAGATGTAGTTGTTTGACCACTCGAGGCCAAACGTGTTGAAACCGTCGGCAAATGTGGTGTGCAGCGCCGACCGCTTGTTGTTGGTTCGCCACCAGGCGTCGTCGGCCGTTGAGGGGCCCCAGTGCAGCGCCGACGACATAACGTTGTTGCCGCCCAGCGAGTACGAGTGGTTGTTTCCGCGTGACTCCATCAGGTCAATCTCGCCCGAAGCCGGCCACGCTCCGTACGTGTCTTCCACAGGCATCATCCAGATCGCTGGCCACAGCCAGTCGCCCTTGGGCAGGCGTGCCGTGACCTCAACGCGACCGTACTTGATCGACGCGCTCTTCTTGGTGTTAATGCGCCCAGACCGCGTCGGCGGCACAATGCTGCTGTTTCCCGCCGACGTATTGGTGGCGGCAACGCAGTCCGTAAAGACGGTTGATGTGCACGAGCCGTTGGCCCGCAAATCGATCACACTGTTCGTTTCCACAAGGGAGGCGTCCTGCAGCGTAGCCTTGATAAAGAGCTTGCCGTCCTCGATGTAGACATTTTCGTCGTCGCCCGTGGTCTGCTCGAATTCGCCGTTTCTAATTTGGTCAGTTGATGGGGAAGCGGAAGAGCATAGAGAAAGATAGAGAAAGAGAAGCAAAAGCTTACCCAAAGCCGCCAACCTGAACCTCCTTCGTCCAGACATCAGTGTTGAAGCCGGCAGAAAAGTCGTCGCTCAGAACCAGGCAGTACTTGTGCTTGACGACGCTGCGTAGTCCGTCCCAGACCAGCACGCCAGAAATAATGAGGCCGACAACGATGCCCACAAGCGGCAGGATCGTCACCCATTTTTCCTTGCGCTCGTTCTTCTGCATCCATGGCTTCTCGACGTCGCCCTTTGGAACTCGTCGGCTATGGAAATAGCGGTGCGCCTGGTCGTCTAGGTGCTGGCTCAGCGCACTGGATTCGACCGAGGACTCTGGCCGCGATACCAGGGGACTGGCAAAAGGGTCCGCGTTCGCCTCCGGGCCCGCATGCTCCCCGCCACGTCCTGCGGAGGTCGTGGACTCGGCTGCCTCGGCACCGTCGCGGAATGGGTCCTGTGCCAGGTTGTCTGCGCCTTGCTGCAGCCGCTTCTCGTTTTGTGTGTAGTCTGTCTCTCGTGGCTGTACGGCGCCGTGGGTGCCATCGCCGCTGCTGTTGGTGGTGGTGTCCATCTGGTGACTAGCCAGTGGTATGCGTTTCTCTTCCAAGAATGCTTCTTTAGTTAGGGGCCGACGAGCGCTGTGCAATAGTAAAGCAAAGGAAAGAGAGATATAGCCGGCGGGCAGATTTGGCAAATCGCGGAGAGAAATCGGAAATCAGAAAAGAGAGGGACCAGCCAGCTTGTAGGGCACGGGTCATGCAGTAAAAAGGTGATATATGTCCAGGGATCTATGAGAGACGGTGAGCGGGAAGAAACAATTTACCCCATAGGCAAAGCAGGTCTACGAGAATAGAGGAAACCAGGGGCAAGGAGAGAAAAGGACGTAGGGAAGCCGCCTTATCTTTTACAAGTACTCCATAGTCTTTTTTTTTTCCACAAAGACAGTTGAAGCTGCGTGTTAGTGCCCCCCGGCTGACCCTAATAGAACAGAGCAGCTGTGGCAAAAGTCTGTTGGGCCTGAAAGGAAAGCATGACAGGTACCAATTATTGGTGCGACCGCGCCGCCCCCAAGACTTAATATTGCCGCCAGCATCCCTGTGGAGGCGTATGTTCTGAGACAAATATAACGCCGACAGACTGTTGCGAGACAGTGTCTCACACCCCCTATTTATGCTTACTGCTTGTTTTGTTCGTAAGGCAAAAAAGATATCTTACTACGGAGTACACGATGGCTTGGTCCTAGAGCCCTCGTTCTTATCGCCAACTTGTTTCGCTTTTCGAATGCATGTCTGGCGTTGTGGGGTGACAAACACACCGCAAGATTCAGCTTTGCAAGGGCGTCCGCCGGCTCGCGTGAGTCGTGGGAGGCCTGTTCCACGAAAAAGAAAGCACGAGAGAAAAAGAAACGATCCCGCATCCTGCCCATCCTGCCCATCCTGCCCATCACTCCCCTTTTTTAAGTAACTGATACGCGGAAGTGCGCAGTCCAGTGGGGGTTTTTTTCGGCCAACACGAGAAACCCAATGTACTTTGTATCCGAGTACACAACGGACGACGTATGTTAGACGCTTCCGAAAAGGGAAGAGGAAAAAGAGGCAGCAGGGGGACAAAGGCAAGGACAACACGCCGCTGCGTCCTATTGGCCCATCGCAATAAAAGGGAGCACTCCGGGCTGTCGCGGTGTGGGGCAATGCTCGATCCTCCTGCAGCTGAAGGCCAAAGTCCACAATAGTGCTCCCCGCGCCAAAGCCTAACAAAGAACCCTGGTCTCCGTCTTTTCTAGCTTTTACGACCTAACCACGTGTGTCCAAGTCTGCCCCTCTCTATCGTGAGAGGCCGGGACTCCGAAAAGCCACTCCCGGCAGCAGCCCGGGGGGGGGGGGAATCCACCGCCAAGGGAGAAAGAGAGAGACCATCTGCACATCGTGTGCCTCGTATTCGTCTGTCGTCAGCTGCCTGATACAGCAGGAGACACCAACGCTGCACTGTGTATGTACGGCGCTGCACGACGCCGTGTCTTCCTAATTTCGATATTCGACCTGCCTTTTTTATTCCAGTTGTTATCGTTAGGCTGGGTCTGCTGTCCTACGGAGTACATCCTTTTTTTCTGACGCCGTCAAAGGAACATAGCGGCCAGGAACTACTCCGTAGTCTGGCCTCGCCGCACCCCTGTTTTCTTCGTTTCCTATCCTGCTCTGGAAAACCCTTCGCAAGGCCATTTGCACGTACTAATATTATGTGTTCTTTATGTGTTGACTTTTTTAGCTGGCAACAGATCCATATTCGATAACGCCACATTAAAAATACCAACAAAGCGGTCACACTTGAACGGTTTGGGCGACGATCAAACACTCTTGTTAGCGTCATGCTAGGAGACCGACGGTTGCTTTGTTCTGTGGGAGGTGGAACGAAGGCGAAGCTCTACTCCGTAGGGACTCGTTTTTCCCCTTTTGTTGTTTGCTAGCCTATTTCTTTTCCACCCTCTATTGGAAGAAGAGGAGAGGCATGGTCCGGTAACGAGAACGTGCAAGTGTCGCTCCCCAATTGAATTCACTGGTTGGCCTGCAAAAACCAGAGTGCCATCGCCAAATCTGCCACCCCAGCAAGCATCATGGGCAGGTTACATATCAGGGAGGGGCTTTGTGGTGGTGCGTCCCCACCAATTCGAACATCGATCTCTCTTAGCTAATAGGGACAGAGAATAGTTGCATGTGCATCAATAAATGGTCTGAGTCGCTGTACAGCAGCGTTGGTAGCCTCCCGCTTCATTTCCGTTAAACCCTCGCTGGTTGTGGATTCTTCGATGTTACCCTGTTCAATATTAAATGGGGGAAGTAAGATACACGAATTCACCCATCAGGATCTGTCCAGGATCTTGAAGAATAAAACGATACCGACAGAGCACGAGCGTCATCTAATTATGGGCCTCCCCTCTCGGCGACACCATTTATGCCTCTAGACATTACCGTTGTCGTGAATGTGATTCGTGAGAACAAGCGATCCAAGCACCTGCAAAAGTGGGCGAATGTAAATGGCAGCAAAAGGTCGAGTTTCAGGCTATTATTTGACAACAATGTATACAATAAAACTGGGTAGAGCAGAATACCAAAGCGCAGCACACAACTCAGAGAGAGAGAGAGAGAGACAGGGATAGAGGGGGGGCGGGTAGAAGAATGTGAGTAAACTGAAGAGGAAAAAAACGTAACTTACAAGGGGGGGTCAACACAAATGCACAGATGATGAATGATGGGGACATGACTGGAACAAGTCTCACAAAGAAAAATGCACAAAGTGAGTTTGACGGTCCAGCACGTTCATTGAGAGAAAAGAAAAAACGAAAGAAAACAGAAAAGGAAAACAGAATAGAAATGGCCGCTGTCTATCTAATTAAAACACATTGTTGTACATTTGACGTCTAGATACCACAGTTTCTTTGTTTGGAAAACAAAAATACTCACAGCAAGCTCAACACGAGAAGAAAGGGTGGCCAGTCGCTACCTCTACAACTCGCAGAAGGTGGCCCAACACTGGGCCTCCCGTGCACCGCACCACCACCTATTCTCGCTTGTTAGTAGCTGTGGATTCCCGAACAAAACATTGTATAAAATATCAAAGAATAGCTCTCCGTTAGCTGACTTGCCGTTGGTGAGGCGTCGGCGGCGGCGTCGGCCCGCCTGAGCCACCTCCATTGGGGTTGATAGGGCCCGGCCGCGGCCGTGGTGATGGCGATGGGGGTGGATTGGGCACAGGGAATAATGCCTTCAGACTGTCCTGCTCTGTTGGCGCTGGTCTGCCATTTACATACTGCGTCGTGTCGGATGTGCAACCGACGTAGCCCCGGCAGCCCATGTGCATTGGTATGACGTCGCCAAATTCCCGGCAAGGCTCCGAGTGTGACGCGAGGATGCTGGTGACGGCCAGAGTGGGTTGATGGCTTGAGACAACAAAACAACATACAATAAAGGGTCTTGGTGTATCTGTTTGTCGTTGACTGCTTCTATCTCGGGCAATGCACCGTAGAGGACAGGGCCGGACCAGGCGTATTGTCGCCAGGATCAAAAGCCCTTTTTGGATTGTCTTGTTGTGTGAGGAGCCTGCTCTCTGAGAAATAATTGACAGCAAATCAAAAAAGACGAGCCATAATAAGTGAAGCTGTTGAGAAAAAGCCCCAAAAATCCTAAAGCACACAGAAGCCCTGATACTGTCTCGAGACGAGGCCCATCGTGTAAGTGGTGACGGCAGGTGGAAAGGCCGCGCCGACAAGCATCTTATATACAAAGATCACTCCCCTTACAAGAAAATCGAAACACAATATTAGTGTTGTCTACTTTTATCCCAATGAAGACGATGGAAACAAGGCTGCACTGCAAGACCAGAGTGCGATTTGTGGCTGGATCGCCTTTCGCTGCAGAGCTAGAAAATGGCTGTTATGTTAACAGATCGCGAAAGAGCGGCCCGTTTGTAACACCATCGAGACAGCCCCCACTAGGCTGCTGCCTCTGCCTGTTGAAAAGAGAAAAGCTGGAATTTCCACCACGACACCATACGGTGCATGATTGGTCCCTCCCATTTCGGCTTCTCTTTTTCATCCAAGGTTGCCCTTCGACATTGCTTGCAGCCCCCCCATGCATGAGACGCACGAGACCACCTTGGGGATTGGTGATTCCAAGGCGGCTCTTCATCTCAGGGGTTCCAAGACGGCGTCCAATTGACCTTGTTTCCCCCCTTTTTTCGACAAACTGTTCAATATTGTCCTTTCTACTATCGTACAACTAAAGCCTGTATTTTTTTTCTGTTCGTCTTCTCCCCGTCCACCTTCCTTTTTTTTCCTCTGTTTTTTTCTTCCTTTTTTCAATTTTGTTTCTGTTTTTGCCCTTCTTTCCCTCAGTTCCTCGTCCCAGTAAGAAAATCGCCTTTTCTTGTTACAGCCTTCGTCATTCTCCTGGATTGCGGCCCTGGTCCCTAAACACTGAACACTACTTTGCACGCTAGCTCCTCGACTGCTAGCGGCCAAGCGGCTCACATAGATCGTAATGGTCACAAGTACTACCAATGTGAGGCCACAGGGCCAGACCAGGCCCTTGGTTCCCTCCCTGTTAATCGTCGCCTGGTAGTGACCAACCGCTCCTCCTGTCCTGCCCATCGAAACTTGCTACGCAGCCTGTGCGAATCCAACTCCTATTGAATTTTTTTTGTTTGAAGCCTGTCATCTTGAGTGACCTAGGAAAGGCTACAGCTACCTCGACATCAGTCACTCGTGCAGGTACTCCTCTCGCAGATGCCATTTAAAGAGATAAGGCTGGGGCTGACCGGTGACAAGGGAAGCTTCGCCTGTGTGCTACTGTGCTTCAACTCGTCATTCACTTCGGCATCTCGTTGCTCATTTCAGTCTGGCTGTGCCTTCGGCAGAACGTAAGACTGGTATATCGACTTTTAGATTGAGCTCGGTAGTAACTTGGTCAGAAAAATATCGAACTCGGTCTGCTGAGTGCCCAACACATCTTGGCACCAAGAGTTGGCACCCCTCGTTGGACTGAAAATGAACTCTAAAGGAAAGGAAACACTTTCCTTGGGATCAACAGTTTTCAGGGCTATCTCCTCAAGCGTGGCCGTCGTTCCCAAACGTCTATTACCTGTCCTATCTGTCGTCCTATCTATCCCCTGCAGCGTCAAAACGGGCCGGTGGCCGGCCATTATCGTAAACGCCATCGCGTCTTCCCCGCCGTCGCTTGATTCTCCCACCGTTTCTGTACCCTGCAGGGCGAGGGGAGCGGGAGTGAGACCGTGAGTTTGACCGTGAGCGTGACGGCGACCGCGATCCAGACCTGGATACAGAACGCGACCTGTTAGACCGCGGGGAGCGACTGCGATACCTTTGGGCACCCCCGTTGTTCGGCGGAGACCGAGAGCGAGTGCGGCCCCGTGGGGGAGATGCTGAGCTAGGCCGGTATGTGTCAAAAGCTCTCGAACTGCCACCGCCATAACGGCCCTGTCCCCCTCCTCCTCGCCGGAAATTTGGCTCGCCCCCTCCCCCTCCTCCGCCGCCTGCTGTCGGTCCTTGTTGCGCCCGGGCGCCAAAATTTCCACCGCGTCTCGCCATGCGTGGGGCCTGCGTAAACTTGCGGCGTGGAAGGGCTATCGATACGTGAATCGTGGCACCGTCGAGTTGGGCCTCGTGCATATGGGTAATGGCAGCTTCGGCGTCTGCTTCGCTTGTGAACAGAATGTATGCAGTGCCACGATTGGTACCGGCTGGACATGTACGTGGTGGTTGTTAGAGAACGAGGAGCAATCATGGATAGGTAGGAGCTCGGTAGCTGTACAAAAACATAGATGCTGTAGGAAGAGGAAGGGAGACAGCCACAGAAGAAGAAATCAGGTTAGATCGGAAATGAGAAACGTACAGACGCGACTTATGGGCAAGTCAAGGTCGTCGACGTGGCCAAACTCCCCAAAGATCTCGTATAAATGGTCCTCATTGACGTTTTTCGTCAGTCGCTCGACAATAACCTGCACAGGGTTTGTTTGTTAGACAAGGGTATCAAAGCCGACTTTAAACCTGCACCTCGCCCCTCACCTTTGTGCTGCGAGCGGGCGGAGACACTGTCCTCCGTTCGCTGTGGCTTCTGCTTCCGCTCAAGCTTCTTGACCCCCTGTGGCTTCGACTTCTGCTGATGCTTCCACTGCGGCCTCGGCTGATGCTTCTTCCTCGACTGTAGCTTCTGTCGCGAGGTGAGAGGGACCGTCCATTCCTTCCACGGTTGCTCCTATCTGCTGGTGATCGATTACGAGACGGTGGCCGCGACGGCGAGCGATCTGGCGACACAGACGAGTGTCCTCCTCTGTTCCGTGGATGTGGCCCTGATGACCGCATGCTGGACGCCTGTGACCTGTCGCGAGAAGCCATCGTGTAGGTGGATCTGCAGATGCAGAGTTTGAAGGATGCGGCAAGCACGTCCTCAAGCTGACAGCCGCGCGAAAAAGAAAGGGGGTGGGTGTCGAATATTAACAATGCGCAGTCTGTAGTGTTTTCTGGTTCTGCAACCAGAAGTCGCGTTTGTGCAACAGGCCTTGTTGTGGAGTTTGTCGGCGTGCTATTACTAGGTGATTTGGCTCGAGGATGGTTTTGCGTTGTCTATGTGGTCACGTGCATTAGTTTTCCCCCCTCCGCCAGGCAGAGCAACCTTGCGTGGTGCGTCTCCACTCCAAAGCCAGCCAGCCTCCACCACGTCTGGAGCCTTCCACAAGTCGCGAACCTCAATCGCAACTTCAACACCACCCGCGATTCACAAACTCACCCTCGTCGAACTGCTACCAAGACGAGAGCTGAACACAAAGCAGCTACACCTCTTGTTTACTATTTCGACTTGCATAATTCCGAGACTCAGACCCAGGTTGCCATGTCGGAAGCTGCGCTGAAGCCGGAGAAGGACTTCTCCAAGGAGACGACTCGTCAAATCAGCGAGTCTGAGGAGCTTGCAAAGGTATGCCGGCCCTGCCGTACCGCTGCTGGATATATAATCCCTGAAGATGCCCGACCCTGTGCTGTTTTTTGCTAACTGGGATGGGAAGACCAACATCACAGCAGCGATCGAGAAGCTCACCCTCCTCGAGAAGCAAACGCGCCAGGCCTCGGACCTCCCATCGACCTCGAAGATTCTCGTCGCCATTGTCACATTATGCAAGACTGCCGGAAATTGGAGCCTTCTCAACGACCAGGTGCTCGTACTGTCTAAGAAGCATGGCCAACTCAAACAGGCGATCACGCGGATGGTCCAGACCGTCATGGGATTCCTGAACGACACCCCCAACCTGGAGACGAAGCTGTCCGTTATCGAGGCTGTCCGAACGGTGACGGAGGGCAAGATCTTTGTCGAGGTTGAGCGGGCGCGCGTCACCAAGATCCTGTCGGACATCAAGAAGAAGCAGGGGGACCTCAAGGCCGCGACCGACATCCTGTGTGAGCTACAGGTCGAGACGTTTGGCTCCATGAGCCGCCGCGAGAAGACCGAGTTCATTCTGGCCCAGGTGGCGTTGTGCATCGAGAGTGGTGACTGGACGCAGGCGGGCATCCTTAGCCGCAAGATCAGCACCAAGTACCTATCGCGCAAGCCCAAGAAGACAGCCGAGCAGCTGGAGAAGGAGCGGAAAGACCGAGAGAAGAAGGCCGAGCAGGGCGAAGAGGTCGAGGAAGAAAAGGAGGACGATGTCACGGACCTGAAGCTGCGCTACTACGAGCAGCAGGTGATCTTGGCTAAGCACGAGGACAAGTACCTCGACGTGTGCAAGTACTTCCGTCAGGTGCTGGACACAGAAGCCGTTGAGAATGACCCAAACAAGCTGCATCCGGTATGTTTTCTCCCTTTCTGTCGTAGCATGGTAAAGCTTTTACCTGGCACCTGGGACAGCGCGCCACAGTCTAACAAAGGGTGTTTCCCTCTGAAACAATAGGTCCTGCAACGAATCATCTACTTTGTCATTCTTGCCCCCTACGACAATGAACAACACGACCTACTCGAGCGCATTGCCCGCGACACACGGAACAGTCAGGTTTCCAAAGACGCCGAGCTGCTAACGCTTTTTACTGTTCAGGAGCTTATGCGGTGGCCCGAGGTGGCCAAAAGTTTTGGCCCCCACCTCTGTCAGAGTGACGTGTTTGACGAGGCCAAGGACGACTCCGACGACGAGAAGTCATTCAAGCGCTGGCAGGACCTGCGCAAGCGCGTTATCGAGCACAACGTACGCGTAGTGTCCAAATACTACACGCGTATCCGCATGGGCCGCCTGACACAGCTGCTCGACCTCACCGACGACGAGACGGAAAAGTACATTAGCGAGTTGGTGACGTCCAAGACCATCTACGCCAAGATTGACCGCCCAGCGCGCATTGTTAATTTTGCGAAGCCGCGGGATGCCGATGACATTCTCAACGACTGGAGCTACGACATGAAGAGCCTCCTGGGCTTGCTGGAGCGGATCGACCACCTTATTACGAAGGAGGAGATGATGGCACGGATCCAAACAGGGGCACCAGACAAGTCCCAGAAAGGCAAAGCAGCCAAGGCCAAATAGAGGGGAGATGGAGACGAAAGGGATTGCACATGAGTGCTGTAAAACTTTTCCAACGTTGCAAGGTATCCTCTGCATTTCGCTTAGCAATTGCAGGATTTTGGGCGGATGGCGATAATAGACACTGCCGAGCGAAAATAAACAGATAACAAAGAAGCTGTTGACGCTCACAGTCGGGAAGGCGCAGCGGCGGACCAGCAGCGGCGTGGCCGCGCTGACGATTGATCCGGGTCCATTTGCCATCATGAAGCATTTGATTCTATTATTATTGGGGAGTTGCAGTCCATTGGCAGTCAAATAGTATCACGTAGGATACTTTGCAAGGCCTGAGTCTATTCCATGGTGCTATCCATTTGCTGAGACGGTGCTGACCCTCCTTTGTCTTCTCTTGTTCTATGCTATATCTTTGTCTTAGCATCGCCCGCGACTGGGTCCTCAGAATGTTTCTTGACAAATGCAACAAGCGGCATGACCCATTCCTTGCTGATGGGTACGTAATGACCGCCTGGGTGTGTCAGGACAATTGGGTCCACGCAGCGGTCCACCAAGGCCTGTGTCCGGGCCTCGTCCACGACGGTGTCCAGTCCACCGATGAAGTGAAGGGTTGGCGTCATAATGTGCGGCTCGTACACCCACTGCAGCTCGGCCGGAGGAGCATAAAACCCGCTGTAGATAACGGCGAAGCGAAGGGGCTTATTGCCATTGGCGGTACGCACCTCCTCTACCCAGGACCAGTCGTAGCCACTCCCCTCAACCGCACTTGGTTGGGACCGCGCTGGCTCCATTGCAGATGCTAGCAGTGCTGCAGCACACCCGCCTTGGCTGAAGCCCAATACGCCATCGACACCGCCGGCCTCCCGGATCGTCGTTGCGAGCGTAGACATGCCCTCGCAGAGGAACCGGTAAGCACCTGTTGCATCGTCCCGACGCCACCACGCCCATGAGTCGTGCGTTTCGTCATCATCGTCATTATCCTTGACACCGGCCGGCGGCTCATAACCTGGCATGTCCCTAGGGCGGAGGCGATTGGGCCCTGTCGGGTAGATCAACACAGGTGCAAGATTGAAAGGAGCAAGCGATTTCAGAAGCATTTTTTCGAGGGCGCGCGTCTTTGCGCGGAACAGCGGTCCTGACTGAGTGTAACCTGCCGGGTGAGGCGAGTCAGCTTTGCTGGCCTGCGGGCCTGCCGGCGTTGGCGCCATTGTCGGGCAAGAAACAGCAGGAGAACGGAGGACTGTGAGGAGGGATGAATCCAGATACGCACCATGGAGCATCAATATCTTAACGTCCTTTTTGGCGATGACGGCCTTCGGTGGCCGTTGGGGTTGGGCGGACATTGCCGGATAAAATGCTTTGGTAGTGATACTGAAAGCCTTGGCTCTAGGGATTTGATAGCGGTGCAGACGATGCACACCGAAGAAAAGAGAGGGGGCAAGCCTCATTGAGCAACAACTTGTGTGATTTTTGAAGTTGGTTGGCAACGCTCCTAATTTTCGTTGTTTGATTTTGTCGCTGGAGATGGCAAAAGATCTAACATTGCCACAGAGAAGAGCAGCGATATTATCTGCTTACCTCATTGGTACGCCGATAAAGCGCAGTCGTTCTGGCTCCACTGTCTGCAAATCCGGTGCCGGGCGATGCGCCTCTGCCGAACAAGGCTCATACGGAGTAGATGCCAGGTCAAAACGGCGCCAAGATACAATGACCACAAACCAGAAGTCACCGTGATGCAGCCTCCGGCCCGAGCTTGCCGTTTAAAGGCCTCGCAACTACGCCTCTACAAGGCGGGTACTCTAACAGGTCCCCAGCGCTCTGCGGTTGTAGGAATCGTCGCGGTTGACGGCCTTCTCCGGCGCGGGAGGTGAAAGGGCAGGGCACATTACCCCTTGATGGATGTCACTACGGCTGCTATTTGCAAAGCAATATTGCTCAAGAAGCCAAGAATGCTGTAGTCGCAACTGTTCAATTGTGTACTTTTGTTGGTCTATGATACAAGTGCCGTCGGGAGAAACATGGCACCCAGGAATACGGCAGCTGTGTTGTCCTCAGCAGCTCGATGTGCTGGTGGGTTGCCTGTTTGTCCCTCGATCGACTCTGGTCTGTCGCGCGGGTAGCTGTCGTGCTGCTTAGTGCTTCTCGGCCTTTGCGTACACGTTTCTCGGGTCGTTCTTCCACTCGTTGGCTATTTTTCGAAGTTAGCAATCGTTGTCGGCACGACACGAGTCGAACGTCCGGAGGTCGCCGGCTTTGCCGGCGACCGTGACGAAGAACGGAAGACGTACACTGCATCATGGCGTTTTGTGCGGAGTTGACGCCGTAGGCAATAACGAGACCTGTACCATATCCATGTCAGAATGCCGATATACAATTGTAGCCGTAAGGGCGCCTATGAGGGCCCCGGTGGAGGCAAAACGGGCCGATGCGACTTGTTCCGCGGTTGCGGTCGTTTTGACGCAAGTTTGACGCAACGCGCCATGTCCGCTTTCTCGACAGCGGCGGCCTGGAACATACCGGCGGCAAAGAAGGGGGCCATCGGCTTCACTGAACGGGACACGTTAGCACACCGTATGGGGTTGGGGAATGCCGATGCACAGAGTCGCCAAGAAGATCAAGGGGATTGTCCTTACAGACAGGGGCCGGGAACTTCTTCAGCGGGGCGAGGCCGAACCAAGACATGGCGACGATGTGGTGCGAAGAAAAACGAGTAGATGCTGGGAGGAGAAGGGAAGGTAGACGGTGGCGTGCGCGGTGGCAGATGATGTGGTGGTGGAGGATATGCGGTGCGTGTATTTGTTGGTCTCGACGAAGAGAGAAGCGTTGTTTTTTGCCGAACTGGAGACGGATCCAATTCGTTTTTCCGTTGGTCCCCGTCCTAGCCCGTCTCTTTTTCTGCCTGAGGCCCAAGATTACGATCACGTGGGTCATCCATGTAGAGCACTAGGAGCCGCTGTGGAGCCTGGAGCTGTCCATGTGACATCACTCCACGAGAGGGGAAGTGGATATTTATTGTGCTCTGTTTGTTGATGTCCTTGGAAGCTCGCTCCAGGCCTCAGCGTGCGAAGGAAGTAATAAAAAGGGCAGCTTCTGCTCCTATACTTTCGCATTACCTTGTTCCTTGTGACCCTTTCTTCTCTGTTTCCATCCATCTACGCGGAGATCAACATTCGCCACAGTTGCTGTTGTAGAACGGCAGCATCAACAACCATTCTTGCCAGCTGCGTTCACCTGGGCCAATTACCCAACGCCACTGCTTGCCTTATTTATTCATCCTCTTCTGTTCTAAAGCAGCAACGAACTGCCGTTGTTGTCTGTTTTATCACCTAACCTACCAACTGGAAGAAGGTCGTTCTGTGCTGCAATTGGTGTGCCTTACCTTCCCCGCAAAACCGCCAACCTGAGCGAGTGCTTCAGTCCCCGTCGCCCTTTCTGGTGCTACTGTACTCCAATCCAGCACGCATTTTAACTCGTACCCCTCCCCCCTCCTCTTTTGTCCTCTCTCTCTTCAGCTCGCAAACAACGCATACACACCGCTATCAGAACTGTCGCGCTCTTGCTTCTTGTTCTCTTATCGACCCGTTGCCGCTGCCGCTGCCGATACCTCCCTAAACCACTTTCTGTCCGTTGTTGCTGGCCTGCTGCGGGAAATACCTGGTCGCGTATTCGCCAAACGCAAAAACCGAAATCCAGACGACGTCTTTCGGTCCTCTTTGTTGCCGTGTCTTCTTCGATCTCTCCCTCCTCCCTGCTTTTCCAACGAGGTATTCCACCATCCACGAAACTCATAAACGACCGACTACCGTGCGACCATATCCCCTAGTCTCGCCCTCCTCTAAGCCTTACCCCCGGCAATGCTCGCACTCCGACGGATCGCAGTGGGTGGTGCTCGGACCACGCCGCGCTTTGCTGTGGTGCGGACGCTGAGCACCACGCCGCCTGCTCTGGGAGGAGGAGACCGCGGCAGGGTGCCGAGCCTCGCAGACATACCCCCCGACGGCCAGGACACGTTCAACGACAAGCAAACAGCATTCCGGGAACGGCTAACCAAGGCACAGAGAGAACAAGAATCAAGTGCGTTCCCACCTCGTCATTCTTCTCCCCCGTCCCCCGCGACGCCTGCAAATGCATCAGACTCGACCTCGGCCATGTTACAGGGCCTTGGCTCACTAAGCACTGCAAAAGGTAGCGTAGCTGAGGCTTCCATGAAGGCGCCTGAGCGCAAGCAAGGTCCCATTTCGAATCTTATTTACGGCACCAAGGAGGGCCGTGAGCTAGACGCGCAGATTGAAGCAAGCTTCAGCCAAATCCTGTCCCGCGGCAAATATGTTCACTCGATCCAGATTCACTCGGTTAAGCCTGATAAGATAGAGGAATATGTTGACCTTGTTGGAAAGTGGTACCCGCGCATGGCGAACAACCCCGAGAACCATGTACACCTGGTTGGCAGCTGGCGGACAGAAGTCGGCGACTGTGATACGTTTGGTAAGTTGTCCAGCGGTGGCTATCGCACACCTGAATAAGAACTGGACGACGCCGCAGACTGATATGGTTCTAGTACACATTTGGGAATACCCGCGGTACCAAGGCTACCACTCGTCCATCAATGCCGTGTCGAAGCACCCCGACTTCCCCGGCTTTGATTCTAAACTTCGAACGCTCATCAACTCGACACATATCTCACTGATGCAGGAATTCTCGTTCTGGCCCACGACACCGCCGCGGGAGCTAGGTGGCCTCTTTGAGCTGCGCTCATACACGCTGAACCCGGGAAACCTGCTCGAGTGGGAGACACACTGGCGCCGCGGCCTGAAGGCACGGCGTGAGGTCATGGAGGGCGTGGGCGCGTGGTTTGTACAGATTGGAGAGCTGAATACTGTCCATCATCTGTGGCAATTTGCCAACCTGGAGGAGCGCAAGGTCCGTCGCGAGCAGAGCTGGGGCATAGAGGGCTGGAGCGACACGGTGCATAAGACGGTCCCGCTGATCCAGTCGATGAAGTCGCGCATCATGGTACCACTCCCATGGTCTCCTGTTGCGTAATGAACCTGGGCTGGCTTGCTTCTCTCTAAAGGGTAGCTGCCTCGCCTGTTATCAACTGCTTCTTTTCTCTGCCGCTTTCTTTTCTTCTTCTTCTCCTTCCTTGTTCTTCAAATGTGGTTTTCTTCTTTAGCAAAAACTGTTCGACAACCTCAGCAAGTCTCGCTATCTATTTATCACTTTCAGCAAATACATCTCATCAATACTGTAACATCCAAACAGGTCGCCCAATCTGTGCGCGTTTTTGTCCCGGTAGCAAGAAAATAGATACCCATACGCTCCCCCCTCACTCAATCCCCAGAAGTCTACTCTTCCAGTTCCTCGTCCATAACGGCAGCCAGATTCCGCCTTGCTAGAAGGAGAGAGTGACTCAGAGCATTTAGCTTGGCGCTGAGACTTAGCAGGCTTGGATCGGCGCTCTCGATACGAATCTTTTCTCGGACATAGACCTCAGCCGGGCCGTCTTCGGTCGCGGAGGTCTCCGAGAGCGACGAGCTTGCTGTGGTGTTATGGTTACTACTGCTGCTGCTGTTGTTGTTGTTTTCAGGATGTAGGCCTCTGGCGTGGCCATCCTCACAGCAGTACGTAAAGACCTGATCGGCCTCGTCATGCTCGAGTCGGCGGGTGGTGCCGAGCGCCAAAGCAAATTTCATGCCAAGATTGACGGGTGCGCCGGCTGGTTCCAGACCGCGCAGCCAAAGGACAAGCTGGCTTTCTTGAAGACCGAGGTAAAAGCTAATGTTTGGCGGCAGGGGCGGTTCGAAATGGGAGGGTTGAACAGACTGTACTAGCCAGAGCGGATCGGTGGTTACCAAGCCAGGGCCGTGCAAGATGGCGATTGCATCCTGAAGTCCCTGAGCGAGCACGCGCATCTGTGCAGCAAGAAAGTCTTCGGTGTTGGGCGGGAACGAGGGAAGGACGGAAGATCCGATACCCGTTTCGGCCGTAGGATGAGGAGAGTTGGGATATACGTGCGCGATCATGAGATCAAGGAGGTCAATGGAGTGGGTGAGGAGCGTATCTAGGTTATCGAGCGGCGCGATGGTCATGGGATGATTGGGATCGATGGTCAGGGTCTGTGGAGGTAGCGTTCTGAGCCGCAGGTGTATTGTCTGGGTGGGAGCCGGTTAGCAGTCAACGCGGTCGGTGGGAGGGGGGGGGGGGGGGGGGGGGATATGGGATACCTGCTTACACCCTTGATAATCTGGGTTCCGAGCCGCGTAATGTGACCTTTGACGGCCTCGTTTCGGGGCGTGCTGACAACGAGCGTGTTTCCACGGCCCGTTGGCCCCAGAAGCTCATAACAGTCCTGTAGGCTGAGCTTGAGGTTCCGCAGGTGATCACCGAGCTCGTTGAGCTCCCACGCGAGTTCTCGATTCTTTGCAGCGCAAAGGCCATTAGACATTAGCGGTTTCGTCATGAAAGGGCACGGGTCGGACAACAAGCGGAATGAAAAGTCAAGAGACGGAGAGGAAAACGGCTGGGGTTGCGCCGGGCAGACAAGGGTCCAGTCGGACATCATGGCGTGTAAAAGGGGGGCGATTGGTCACAAATATGATTGAGGCAGAAGAAGGGGTGCGGCACGACCGAACATGCAAAGGACTGCAGAAAAATGAGAGACGAAGGAAGAACGAGGGGGGCTCTCACCTGCGTCGCCAACAGCGCGGCTTTTAACTCGGCTGGAGGAAGACTTGGCCAGATCGCCAGTGACATAGCTTTGATGTATTTTTGAGGATGCCTATTTTCTTCAAGGGCCGGCGCGCGATCGTATCCTCTCCTGTCGACCAGCTCACACGGTCTTTAGCTGGAGCTGTGGGTTCGGTTGTCGCGACAGGCATCCATATTTTGACCAGCAGCCAGATAGGGCGTTCGGTGCTTTGTAACAGCGATGCCAGCGCCAACAAGTCCCAGGACTCCAGAAAGAGACGATATATATCTTAACTCGACAAATGGCTCAGTTGAAACTAGGATGTCTGGATATGAGGGCTAGGGTCGGTATGCATCTGCCTAGGAGGTGGAGGTCCGTTGACGTCGTGCAGCTGGAGAGTTTGGGGTGCTTCCATTGCCACTAAGCGCCATGTCGGCCGGAGCTGATGATTTTATTAGTAATCATACCCACTTTTCGAGAAAAGCTCTGGGAGAGGACCAACCATCACAAAACAGCAAAATGCAAGGTGCTAACTGGAAGAGCCTGGTGCTGTCAGTCACGTTATATGTCATCGCACTGCCTACAACGGACCTCGCTGAACGAAGTTTTTGCAGTTAGAAACTCGGAGGAGACACTTGATCCATCTAGGGTCCGCTGCGCGGCGAGAAAACGCGAGAAACAGAAAGACGACGTACAAAAACAACAACAACGTGTTCTCGCTGCTACGACAGCAGAAACGAAGCGCCGCGGACATGGAAGAGGGACAGGTCAAGATAAAGCGACAGACGGGTAAGATTGACACAGACTCGCGGCCTGGGCAGCCTATTGCTACGAGCCTTATGACTAACTATTCGCAGATGGTGGCGGCAAGGTTATTGCCAGGAAACGAGCGATCATCGGGCGCAGCCAGCCCTCGTTGGCCTCCATCAAACCCCTCGGCGTCATTTTCGTCTCGTCCAATGCACCATTCATGTCTGTGGTTAACCGCGCCATTAAGGTGCTTGACCGGGGCCCCGGTGGTGCCCGCTGGTCGTCCACCAAGACACTTCCGCTAGCTGAGCGGATCACCAAAGCGCAAGATGCAGCAGAGGTGGCAAATGCCTCTGCGGCGTCCTCCAACAGCGGCGCGTACTTCAAAATGGCTCGCCAGTGCGAGGTTCTGCTACTGGCTAGCGGGCACGCGATTGGGAGCAAACTGGTGCCGATTGCCGCATGGTTCCGCCGCCAACCGGGATATGTCGTGACCATACGGACGCGGTGGTCGTCGACCATCGACGAGGTTTTTGTCTTTGAGGGTGGAGGCGCTGATTGCGATGATAACAACAACGAAGAAAGAGATGGGGGTGAAGAGAATGAGATAGCGGCGGAAGCCGTTGCAGACGGGAACCAAAATCCCGGCCACGAGATGGATGTTGATGGAAATGCAGAGGCACCGAAAGAAGTATCGGCGCGTAGGACGACACGCTTGAGGAATGTCAGTGTTCTTGAAGTCGCTGTGCGGTTGAAGTAACTTCCGGTGTATGATCATGGTTCACGGGTTGGATAGTTAGGGATACCCTTTCACAAATTAATACGTACTAACGGCAATGTGTTATTTTAAAGTAAGGGCTATATTGCCATGATAAACATTGGAAGCCTCCGAGGAGAGTCTGTTTAAGGGTATTTCCAAACTCTGGTTCAAGACCAGTGACTTTTTTATCTTTATTCAAATTCAGCAACACGACGTCGGCCTTGCAAAGAGACGTAGTCTCAAGCATGATTCATTTCTAGTTTGATTTGCATCGCCCGTTCTCGTTGGCTGCGTGAACTCAAGTTCAGTCAGCTGTGTCGGCAGGCAAGGCAATCTGGGCGAAGATGTTCGGGACAAGCCAGCTTGCCTGCGTTGTTGGTCTATGCGCGTGTTTGTTAGGCCCTCATCGTTGCCTTCGCGTTGCAATCTCAGAGGAACTGCAAAGACGGCGAGGTCTGTGGACAGGAGAAGGGTGCTGCCAACCCCCCCTCCTCGATGCCGGACGTAAAACAATATGACATACTCCTAGGAAAGGAGCGAGGAATGAAACCCGTGGGATTAGCATTAGAAGATATTGGGTGCTTTCGGCGTATTAGCCTCCGTTATAGGTAGCCTCCGTTATAGGTATCAAGGCACTGACGTATTAAAGCGAATACCGAGTATAAAAGAATCTATATGCCGCAATGAGGAGACACGTCTGGTTGTTTCGAGAATCGTAAACCAATCACTTAGTCCCTGGCAGTAGTTGGACACACACCTGAAAACATCCCGAGCTGCAATTTCTCAACGCACCGACGAGTTTCCCTCACGTCATCATACATTGCCAACCAACAATTGCCGTTGTTGACGCAGACCCGGCAGATTTGTCGACAGGTGTTCATGCAACGTTTGAGAGATACCCTAGGCGGACCCTCGAGAACTTGGCGGCGCCGGCGAGACATTCTCGACCTGTACGAAGAGCTCGGCATGGCCGTGATTGGGGCTTGCGGATTGTTGAGAAGTTTAGCTTGCCAGTACTAGACTGCGTGTAGAGCACGGCTATTGTTGACAGGCAACGACGGCGACCTCACAAACTGGCTGGAGAATGCGCGCCTCGCACTGATCGGCTTGCTGCTGGTTCAGGCCGATGCCGGTCGGATTCGGTGGCATCACCAACTGTCCCAAGCCACGGCGATACGAAGAGGCTGCGTTATGCCCGAATTTGCCATATTCGGAACGTAGACGTTGACTTTGTTGTCGGCGCGGACGGAGCGTGGGCTAGGGGGCGGCTGCTCGTAGTGGCTGGTGGAACATCTCCACTCGATTTCCGGCGCTAGCAAAGATCGTAGGCGAGGACATGTCGTTCGGGCTGCGCGACAGGTCAGCCAATATCGGTCAACGGGGTGTGGGCGCACAGCCCACCTTTGCCTCGCCTCGGCGCGGACATAAAGAGTTCAGACACCTGCTTCTTTCCTACGCTTATGCGAGCCATTTTTTGGCGGCTGGGTCGGGGCGATGAACGGATCGCCGCCGGGCTGGACGACGATGTTGCGTCTGGCGTGTCGTAGCTTCTGGCTACCAGGCCGGCCGGCGTACCGTCTGCCGGCCAACCACGCCTGGATGGGCAGCCCCGTTGCTGCGCTCGTGGGCGACGCGGCGCACCTGATGCCGCCCTGCGCGAGCGGGGGCGCCAATGTGGTGCTGTGGAACGCTCTAGACCAGGGCAAGGCTGTTACCGCTGTGGTTGAGGTGCGGTCCATATATCATGTCCCTTGGACACAGTGTCAGACTGCAAAACAAGGACGAGCTCAGAAGTCCATACCACACTTTCATGGCATCTCTGCTTAGGGGTCCCACGCTACACCCGTTACCAACGCTACCCACCCGGCCTTCTCGTAAGTGGCAAATTTGAACATAGCCCCATGGGCTTCACCTTGCCCGTTAACCACGAGACTTTGTGGTACAAAGGCTAGCCGTGTTTCCTTTCCCTTGAGAGGTATTGTTCTGGTCTCGTGGCCATTGTGGATGCTAGGGCCTGGGATCAGGAAGGCATAACGTGGAGGATAAATACTACTTTATGTTTTGTCTTCTATTTCCCCATTCCCATCATCCCATTATTTTTACAATGTTTTATTTTGGGAACATCGTTTCGTTTATGTAACTTCTTTTACTTCCTCAACTTCTCCAACTTCTTCTACTTCTATGGACGCCCTTTTTTACTGTTATCAGCTTCGACAGCCCGCCACTGCACCAGCATCAGCTTGCAAAACTGCAACGGCCCACGGCTCGTCCTCTCCGGCCCCAGCCTCGGGCCTGTAGTCCTGATCCGCCTGCCGATTGGTCAACGAGCCTTCCCACGGTCGACCAGACGTCCTCCAAAATACTGAGCGATTTAAAGAAGGGCAAAAGAAAAAAATGAGACGAGTCATCTAATAGCCCGATGTCTTGCTTTCATTCTCGCCTCCGTAGACCGTAGATGATCGACGGCGAAGGAGCTACGAGTAGGTTTCTGGTGATTTTGGTGCTAGTTCCGGAGTACTTTGTAAACTCGGATGGCAGAGAAGGCAAGTAGCGCGCAGCATGGAACACGCTAGGCCTCTCTACAGCGGGACAGGCTTCTTTCTGAGCTCTTCAGCCCTTCCTTTTATCATTTTCAGACACGTAATCTGAAAAGCACTGCAGTAGCGCGTGGCCCATTATCTGGCGAACTGGGCTAAATGGCCTTTCGTTGAGATCTGGGCTGCACGGTTGCGGTAAGATATTACCTGTATCTTACTGCGACCCTATGTGTCTGGAGTAGCGACCCCACGTTAATAGTTGGGCAGATGCATCAACGGCCGCTGCCGACAGCAAATCGTCCCGAGACCCCCACCTTATCAGTCGGTAGCTTTTCCTCAGAGCATGGGGCCACAGGAGATCCATCACCGCGAGCTGCCGTTTCGAGACAAGCACGACTGTATTATTCTCTGCGCGGGGGTGGACTGGCCCCAATCTGGGGAGACGACAAGATGGAAGCAACGTAAGATACGGAGTACAAGAGTGAGTAATAAGTATGACCGAGGGCAAAGACGAGAATGACAAAAGGCATCTTCAGAGTTTGGACGGAGTGGGAACTGATAGAAATTGTTTCTCGGGCTGTATCTCTCGACCCCTCTGCTCGTCTGGGGCCTCTCATTGCTGGTGTGCTGTTCCTCGCTCCTCTTCTTCTTCTTTCCTTTTCTCATACTCTTTTTTCGCACATTTTCTTCCTGCCCGCTTCATCTGCTGCATTCTTCTTTCCCAGATCTTTCATTCCTGTTCGTGTAGGTGAATTTTCTGCGCGGCACTCTACCTCCCTCTTTTCCTTCGCTGCGTTGACGCTGTGACAGGCCCGACACATTGCCTCATGGCGTTAGGCGCACGGCCCCAGCACCCTGTGCAAAATATCGTTCTCGTACTCCGTACTCCCGCCTGGCCTTGCGGTGGTTTGGCCGCTTATCCCTTGCATGCGATTGGCTAGCACCGCTGACCTGCTTTATGTACTCTCGCTCAAGAATCACTAACTGATTGAAACATTTGAGCGGTTTTTACACTTGGCAACGTCTCTGCATACCGAACCCATCGTTCTTTGCCATGTTCATTTCGGGTTCTCCATGGATTGTGTGGCTGCTCGTTGGGTTTGGCCACCTTGTCGGTGGACCTCCGTGGTTAGTACGGTAGTTCTCCTTTCTCTTCCTGTTGTTTTCCCGGTTCTCGCTCTTCTCCCCCATATTTTTTCGCCCGCCTGTGGATTACTCTTCGCATCTCCGGCAACATCACTAAACTCGGCATTTGATTGGCCGTCTGGTTTGCTCCTGTCATAGCAGCCACGCAATCTCAATAGGGTGAAACGGTACTTACAACGTTGTATCATAATGATGCCAGTACTTTTGTTTGCGGTGACAAAAATCAACCCAAACCGATACTCATACATGCTCCGCATATGCAGCTATTTGCTCGTACATCTACAACTCACGGCGGCCTCCGCAGGATGGGGGTATCTTGGCGGGGTCTTTGCCTCCCCCCTTCCCTCTGTCCTGCGCCATCCACCACTTACAGTCCCTCCACATATCTGCCCGAGAGATATCCGCCTTTCTGTGTTTTTTATGTGTTGTGCTCGGTGCACCCGTTTCACAAAGTGTGTTCCGTGGTGCAGCCTAAACCAATGTGGGGGAGCTGTCTTCGTTTGCCCGCTCGACCGCTCGACATGCTCCGAGAAGGCTGATAACCTTGTGGCAGCGCCCCACATAATGCTCACCCCTGGCTCGCCCGTTGCTCCCCCGAGGACAGACAAAGCAGAAGAACCGGAGTCCAGCGATGATCTATCTTCTGGTATCTTGAAAGACGTGATTCTTCCAAGCGTGTGGCTTGCCCATATTACAACCCTTCGACGCCGCCCTTGACAATAAATCTCTCACGATAACTTGGTACCTCCACATGCTCTATATACTTTACGTTGTAGTGTTCGACAGCCCAAGATTTGCTAGTTTGTGATTTGCTAGAGATACTAAAGGCTCTGATTGATGATCTGCACGTTTGGGGGAGAGAGTGTCTGTCGTTGGTTCGTCTCCGCAGCGTGGTTATGTACCCCCCCCCCCCCCCCCGGTCTGTTGTTATTCATATTTTCTTATCAAAGATGAATAGGGTGACCTGACTTGAAATGGTATCAGAAATGTACTGTCAAGCTGAGGCATCTTGCGACCAAGCGTCGCCTTGGCCTGTGGCCTGCAATAGGACGCATATATAGATACCCTGCGGTTCTCGCCTTCCTCTTTCTGAAAGCTCCGTCTTGCATTGCATCAAGCATCCCGTACCACTCTGTTCTGTGTGTGCTGCTCTGCCCTTCAAACCCTTGTAGCACGCAAATCCTCCCCGTTCATCTTGAAGCGGGTGTGTGCCTCATTGTGTTTCCTTTTACTTTTATTACATTGTAAACCTTCTCTTGGTCTCTTAGCTTTCATCAACCTCACACACCATCATGGTTGCCCCGGCCCTCGACCAAGGCGTCGGCTATGGCGTCGTGCTGGGTCTCGGCATGGCCTTTGCCCTGGGTATGTGATATTGCTCTTCCACTGATCTCGATGGTTCCCCCCCCTATATGCTCCTCATGACTGATCCCCATCCCCTTTCTTTCCCCTCATAGGCATGATTCTTGTCACGTTTATCCTGCGTCGGTACAACTCGGAGCTGCAGACGTCCGAGATGTTCACCACTGCCGGCCGCACAGTCAAGTCAGGTCTCGTCGGCTCCGCCGTCGTGTCCTCCTGGACATGGGCCGCCACGCTCCTGCAGAGCACGGCCGTCTGCTACCGGTACGGCGTATCGGGTCCCTTCTGGTACGCCTCCGGTGCCACCGTCCAGGTGCTGCTGTTCGCCACACTCGCCATCGAGATGAAGCGCCGCGCCCCCAATGCCCACACCTTTCTCGAGATCATTCGCGCACGCTATGGCACCGTCGCCCATATTGTTTTCATGGTCTTCGGACTGGCCACCAACATTCTCGTGTCGCTGATGCTGATCATTGGTGGCTCGGCCACCATCAGCGCCCTGACTGGCATGCACACTATCGCTGCCATTTACCTGCTGCCCGTCGGTGTCGTTGCGTACACGCTCGTCGGCGGCCTCAAGGCTACCATCCTTACTGACTGGGTCCACACCTTCATCTTGCTGGTGATCATTATCATCTTTGCCCTGACTACCTACGCCTCGTCGGACCTGCTTGGCTCCCCCTCCGCCGTCTACGACCTGTTGATGACGGCCAGCGAAAACCACCCCGTTGACGGGAACGCCCATGGTAGTTACCTGACGATGAGGTCTAAGGAGGGTGCTATCTTCTTTGTTATCAACATTGCAGGTGTAAGTAAAGTTTTCTGACCTCTCTGTGCAAGGACCAACTGAACCGGGCAAAAAAAAAAATAAAAGAAAGGAAAAGAAACCATCACTGATATGTGTATAGAACTTTGCCACTATCTTCAACGACAACGGCTATTGGAACAAGGCCATTGCCGCCTCACCCGTCCACGCCCTCCCTGGCTACATCATCGGCGGTCTGAGCTGGTTTGCCATCCCGTTCCTCGCTGCTACAACTATGGGCCTCGCAGCCCTCGCCCTCGAGTCGAACCCGGCGTTCCCCACCTTCCCCAGCCGTATGTCCGAGGACGACGTGTCCGCCGGCCTGGTGCTGCCCTACGCCGCCGTGGCTTTGCTGGGAAAGGGTGGTGCCGCCGCCACGCTCCTGATCGTGTTCATGGCCGTCACGTCTGCGACGTCGTCGGAGCTCATTGCCGTCTCGTCAATCTTCACGTACGACGTCTACCGCACGTACTTCAAGCCCGACGCCAGCGGCCGCCGCCTCGTGTGGATGAGCCATTTCATTGTTGTGGCATACGCCCTCTTCATCGCCTCGTTCTCGGTCGGCCTATGGTATGCCGGCATCAGCATGGGCTACCTGTACCTAATGATGGGCGTCATTGTGTCGTCGGCTGTGCTGCCCGTGACCTTGACGCTCACGTGGTCGGGCCAGAACAAGTGGGCGGCGTCGCTGTCGCCCATCTTGGGCCTGGTGCTAGCGCTCATCGCCTGGCTCGTGACCGCCAAGAAGCAGTGCGGCACGCTGGACGTTGCCTGCACTGGCGCCAATAATCCGATGCTGGCGGGCAACGTCGTCGCCTTGCTGTCGCCCTTGATCCTGGTGCCCGCCATCACCCTCATCTTCGGCCTGGACCACTACGACTGGAAGTCCATGATGGACATCCGCCGCGGCGATGACCACGACGTAGCGTCTGAGGCCGGCATGGACCTCGAGAACACCGTCGGCGGTCATGTCGAGTCGAATGCCGAGTTTGAGGAGGAGCAGCGCAAGCTCATCCGGGCCAGCAAGATCAGCAAGTCAAGCACGGTATTTTTGGCGGTCGCCTTCCTCGTGCTCTGGCCTATGCCCATGTACGGCTCTGGCTACATCTTCTCGAAGCCCTTCTTCACTGGCTGGGTCACGGTTGGCATCATCTGGATCTTCTTGTCGCTGGGTGCCGTCGGCATCTACCCCGTTTACGAGGGCCGTGCTACGCTCGTGTACACCTTCAAAGCAATTGCACGCGACCTCTCTGGTAAGGGCCGCAGCCGTCCTCAGCCTATTGACGCCGAGGTGGTCGACCCCGCCCCGGGTGCTTCTGGCTATGTCACACCGACTGAAAAGAAGGATATGCCTGTCAAGGAGACAACAGTTACTACTGAGTAGCTGAAGGGGAGGGTGGGCAAGGTTGTGTAGGGGAGTTCGATTTGTGGTTGGGAGCATAATCTTTCTCTTGCTATCGCGAGATGCAAAGAGGTGCACGTGTACCATCCTGTGCTGGAGTAGATATATACCCTTTGTTTAGCTGTAAGGAATGCCAATTTTGTCGTCCACAGAAATAGAGCTGAGAAAAGCTGATGTAGCGGATCACCTCACTGCTCCTCCTTTACACCGTCGACGAACACATCAAATTTTTCGTTGAGGAAGGAAACCCGACCCTTGATGGCCAAGCACTCGTTCGTGGGATTGGTATAAAACCACACTGAATCAGGCTCCGTCCTACCATCTACTGTCAGATGATAGTAGCCAGATACACCTTTATATGGGCAAACAGATGTCCTGTCGCTCGGTGTTAGGGTCGCCGCCTCCGTCACAGAATCCTTCGGCAGGTAATAGCGTCGGCGCAGACCCGTTTCAAGCAGAAATACGCTGTCGTTGCTTTTGGCTAAGACGACGCCATTGGACTCGATGCGCACCTCCCGGAACGATGCAAGACAGTCGACACGCTTGTACGGATCCCTGGGGTGCGTGCCCAGTATCAGCTGCTCCTCTTCGTAGAAAGTGAGCTCGCCTTGCGATCCCTCGATAAGTTTAGCCAAGCCGGCCAGCGGGCCTTGTCTGAACACAGCCACAGCAACTGGGTGGCCAGAGGTGGCGAGCATAGTGCCCTCCCAGACCAGGCTGGACGTCTTGTTGAACTCGGAGCGTGTGTCTGTGTGTGGGGTCGTTTCTTTGGCGTCGATGACGCCCCGGGGTACGTAGTATTCAGGACCTGAGGGGGGAGGGAAAGGACAGCAATTGCGGTCAGAGTATCAGCATCGAGTCCTCCAGCGCCGATACCTCCCTCAGCTGCCCTGGCCCTCTTCCTTTTTACTCACGGGATTTGTCGTCTTCCCAGACGATGAATGCATCGTTTGTGTCAAAGAGGAGCTGATTGTCGAGAAGGCCCCTCAGGCGGCGGTTGGAACGCTCCTTCTTGAGCGGGCCCTCAATCGCGAGCTTTGTGAGCTTTGCCATGTTAGAAAATAGATTGGGTGTGTTGAAGGATGGAGAAGAAACAGAGCGACATCTGGCACTTGCGAGATTGGTGATCATCGGGGACGGCGGGAGGGGGGCGGGGTCAGGATGGGCATGCTGGTGAGATGACGTAACTAATTGTAAGGCGAGAAGTTGGGGTTTGCTTTCTGACGACAGATTTTGGTCCGACCGAAAGAAAAGACAGTTGCAGAATTGTAACGACTTGGGTTTCTCATGGTGAAAGACTCTTGGAACAAGATAAGGCAATTGCACCAATAACTGCCTATATGGCCTTCTGCTTTCTTTTACTATGAACCTTTAGACCCGAAATTGTTCCATCGCCGTGACATGGAAACAATGCTACATAACTTTCTACAATAAAAGGTGTTCATATATCTAGTTCCATCAAGACATGTACCATTTCCCTATCCCTTTACACAAAACCATGTATTCGAGCACATTTCGTTCTTCCCTGTCAGTTCTTTGTACGCTATCTTCTTGACGAAAGCAATAACAGCCCAATATGCACCCCGAACCTTCTCATGGAGAATCTCCCTTTTCAAGGGTGCACCTGTACCGTCCCTGCTCGTCGGGGCGAGACAACGGTTTAAAAGAAGCTGAGAGAGTGTAGAAATAATAGTGCTTGGATTTGTCTGACTTGTCGGGTATTTTTTTTCACCCATAGAACAATCCACCTAACCACGGTGCACAAAAAGAAAAGGCCCTGAGGCGAAAAAAAAGAGAAGAAAAAAGAAAATAGAAAAGAGTTTACTCAGACGGCACGACGATGGCCTCGGCAGCAGCGTCTGACAAGGGGAAAACGTCAAACTGTCCTGCTCTGCGTAGGAAATGGCTGCCGTCCTCGCCATTGAAAACATATTGAACGGCCGGGTTACTGTTTCCCTCCGGGACCCGCAAAACATTGTTGCCGCTTATCTCCTCCCAGCTTTCCATGTCGTCAAACACGCGCTGGGCGCCCTTGGTCGCTGTGCCAATCAAAAGCAGCGCATCGCGGTATTTGCGGAGAGGTCCCGTGAAGGAGCGCGCGTTCTTCGAGCGCCAGACCACTTGCTTCCATTGTGGCGACGGGTAGTAAAGCCGAAAAACTTGTCCGGCCGTGGTCTCGTCGTCGGGGGTCTCGAGCGCGGCCAGGTCCTCGTTCTTGATGGTGACGGCAACGATGACGACGGACTCGCAAGAGGTGCGGCGCTTGGCATACGCAGCGCAGTACTCAGCCACTCGTACATCCGGGGTGAAGTAGAATAGCGCATGTCGCCCACTAAAGTTAGTGGGTGGAAACGACAGCAGCTTCTCGACACGCCAGCTGCCGTAGTCGTCATCGTCGTCGTCGTCGTCGCCGCCGCTATGGCGGTTGCCACCGCCGTCGTGCCTCCAGAACCCTGCCAACCTGCCCTGGTCAATCCCCTTGTAGAGCACCAAATGGCCTGGTTTGTTGCCCACGTCAGCGGCCGTCTCGCGGCTCCAGTGTCTAGTCGAGATTCCGCGCTCGGCGGCCTGCTGAACTTCGGAGGGGTGTTGCTGTCGGCGGTGAGAGGGTCCTATATTTGCCGGCCGGACCAGTGCACTTGACCTGACGGTGCTGCCTGGACGTCCGTTGCTGCTGTTGCCGCCACGAGAGCTGGCGCTGAGGGTGTTGTCAAGTGCCATGCGGGCGTCAGCCGCCCGCTGCTGCGACGCGCGTTGAATGTCCTCGAGGCCGGCGTATCGCATTTCCACAGAGTCAAGCAACCAGCCAAGGCACGAATTGGTGTGGCGAATGCAGCGGAAATGAGGGTCCATTATGGCCTCTTTGAGGCCGCTGTTGATACCGCACGAGTCCAGACACGTGATCCAGGTGGTGTCGTCGTCGCGGCCGTCCGCGTCGTCCGTCCCCGTGGGCAGGAGCCGGCCAAGCACAAAGTCGAGAAAAGGGACGACAAGGCCGGCGTCGTCGCTGCCGCCGCTGCCGCCGCCTTCCTGCTCGTCCGGAAGCGTCTCCCGCTGAGGGCCCGTCGCAGGCCAGTCCTCCCAGTCGTGCCACAGCTGGTCGGCGCGGCGTGATGAGAGGCCGATGTGGAGTAGCGTCTCATACGAAATCAGACGCGCAGGGATGGTTGCGAATGCGTGCGCCATGTTGGGATCGTGCAGTCCGGCGAGGGCCAAGCCACTGTGCTCGCTCTCGCTTGACCTGTTGAGGCGACGCTTGTGTAAACGAACAAAACCAGGCGCGTTGCCGGTGCCAGTCAGACCTTGATTTCGAAGATGCTCGGCATCGAGCTCTGCGAGGATGTTGTTCACACGCTTCATAGCTCGGATGGGGGTACCAGAGGCGGGTGAGTGAGCGAGAGAGGTCACTGGGAGTCCTGTCGTTCAAGAATGAAGTTGGAAAAAGAAGTCCAGAAGACTCAAAAAGTGGGAGAAAATACTACTACTCTGTGTTTATCGCTGGCAGTAGCTCTTTCCTTAGTCTGGTGATCACGCTGGCAACAACCAGGGCAGGTGCGAGGCACCGACCAAACAACGGCCAGAACCGCGGCCAGCGAAAACGGCGGATGTGTAGATGGGATGAGGGAAAAAAAGATTGGAAGAAGAAAAGAAACGGGATGGAGGAATGGAGACTCCTTATGTCTTTCAATATGATTGGAAGTCAATAAGGTTTCATGATGCTGAATAAAGACGTCACGAGAGAGGTCGACGAGGCCTCGATGGCTACATAAGCAAGCGGCACAGGTGGGGAAAAGAATAGAGGCCTCGACGAAAGTGGGGCCCTCGAGCAGACTGCAGCGAATAATGTATTAGTGGTCATGGCAGGCAAATCCGGCAAATCCAAGTACCGGTGCGCTAATAATAAGGTTTTGGCGAGCTTGATTAGGACTAGTATTGAGAAAGTGTAGGCCTTTACGATGACAGACTGAGAAAGGCAAATGTGAGTGAGATTTTTTGACAATATGATGCTCAAAAAAGCCAGTCACGGAGGGAAGCAGAATGCACCTCTTTGGGCACCTTTCACGGCTCTCACTACAAGGACTCTTCACATACTAATACTGATGGGTAACTTTGGGCTATACAATGCACACAGTGCTCTCATACACATGGACAGCTACGCGTTGTTGAGTTTGTTTTCACGACGCCGTGCATTCGCGACGCCGTGTACAAGCAGTGATTCTATCTACTTCATGAGAGTTGGCGGATGTGAGAAAGACGAGGAACAGAGAAAAGATCAAGCAATTATATCGAGGCCCTTGGAGCCTCCGCTACGTTCGCTAACTTTTCGCGAACCTCCATCAGTGCCTTGCCCAGACGGTTCTCACCCCAACGTGACTGATCCGGGTGTGAGATGGCCTCCTTTTCTGTGAATCCGATGCCCCAGACGCGGTCTTGCGACGCAGCCTCTGCAAGAGGGCGATCTCCAGTGGAAAGAAGAAGCATACGCAGATCCTTATTCTGGCCGAACTTGTTCATATTACCGAGAACGACGACGTCGCTCTTGATCTTGTCCCACACTACTGCGTCGAACCCACGAGTAGCCCTGCCCAGACGTTTTTGTTCCTTGGCGTCGTTTATGGCCATGATGCGGCGCTGAGTCTCTGTGTCATAGAAGCAACCTGCCTTGCAGTACATCATGAACTGCTCTGCGCAGTGGAAGTAAATCGGCTGCCAGCCTTCTGGGTCCGCGGGGTCAATAGGGTGGCCAACGAGCACAGACATATCAGCCTTGCTGACCGTGAATGTGGCTGGGTACCACTGGCAGAACTCGCCATATGGCTCGTTGGGCTTGAAGAAGAAAAGAGGCTTCATTTTGTCTCTGCCTACGGCGGGCTTGGCCTTGCCCCTGCCAGTGTTGCAAACTGTTGTCTTCTTAGCATGCGGTGCGGTGCCAGCAACATTAAAGGGACCCTCATTCGGCATTTTGGGGTCGATATTTCGACGTCGATGAACGAAGGTTGTTACGCGCGTTGGGCGTATTGCGATCTGGCTGCGAGATGCCAGACGGCGGAGATGAAAAGCAAGGATAGAAGTAAATAGAGGAAAGGGTTCTCAGACTTGGTTGATCCGCTTGGTAGGAAAAGTAGGTAGTGAGTAAGATGTTGTGTACATGGATTCGTCTATCTAAAAGGGGGGGGAAAGGATGGGCGTGTGGCCGGCCTTATATAGCCATTACGGCTGATTAATCGCTGTCACGTAAACATGTCACATGGGGTGTCAGGGGCGCCCCCGAATCCCGGTCGTGATTTGCAAGAAATTCGACAAGGGTTTTGGGGTTAAGTATCATCAAAGAACTTCATAAAATGGGCCAAGGGCCAAGATTTTTTATGTACTTAATAGACTAGCAGTAGCCCTTTGCCGTCGCAAATGATGGAGAAAGCCACAGCTAAAGGGCAGGGCCGATATCTAAGAAGCGTGAGCTCATTTGTTAGGCGGGCATACTCTTGCTGGTTCTCCAACGCTGCTTTGAGCTCAGAGGGCAGAGTCTGAGGCAGCTGCACACTCCGCTTCATTGCCGCCGAGCGGAAATCTTGGGCAAGATCTTTTCTGGTATTTGTTCCAAGGAAGATGGCGGCGCCGTCAATGGTGGACATATCGTCCAGATAACGATTGAGAAGGACTTTCGGGTTTCTCTGTCCGGCGAATTTCAACACCTGCCCAATTGCCGCACCGCTGTCTAATGTCGATTCAATCAGCCGTGGCACATATAGCACACCTGTTGTTGTGGAGGGGAAGAATAACTGCTTACTGTAGTCTTGATAAGTATCTCACGCCGCGAGGCATGGAGGCCAAGGCCATCGACGGTTGTCTGCCCGGTAACCATCATGTGCGTTAGTCGTGATAATCGGAGAACCACAAAGCTACTGCATATGGACGTAGTTCTTGATGGTCGGGAATGTCATGGCCCGTTTGATGTCTTCGGCACCAACTTTACTTTTCAGCTCGCCTTTAATAAACTAATTTAGTTTCTAGTTATTAGTAACGGCGCGAATGAAGTATATAAGATGTAGGATGAACTCACCGGGGCCATAGAGTTCTTCACTTCCTCGGGTATGACAGTATGGTGCTCCTGCTCCCACGCATTGTAGAATCAGCGCATCTTGGCCCGTATACTAGTGGGGGTTGCCTTCCAGTTGTTTTATCGAGTCGGCCCTGAGTCCCTGGCGACACCGCCTCGGTGAAGTGCTTCGTGGTCTTATGTGTCTATTGGGTCTGAGTCCAGATTTTCTTTTCCAGGAAATTATTTTTTTAGCCCAGTCGGTTACGATTGTTGAAGATCGCTTAGAATAGGATGCCAGCTTACGCGTTCCATATTTGAAAGTCTTGATCGTATGACGCTTGGCTGGTTGACTTGAACTGCCGCCGGACAGGGTTAGAGTCGATTGTCGACCGCTCGAGGGGCCCATTCTCCAACACAAGGGTAATCACATCGTCTAAGTCAACTACTCGACCTCGACCCCCAGTTATATTATAAAAACTCAAAAGTACTAAAATAAATCAAAAGACGTATCACTATACACAATAACCGTCGTCTAAAGTGGGCGAAGGTGCCATATAACTAAAACAGTATAAACAACAAGAATCACAAAACAATATCACATTACAAAGACTCTGCAGGACCAGTTCAGACCGCCTTACGGCCTCCTTTCCCTTAGGAAGGACATGTACACGTTGTAATTCCCTCGCGTATACATCAAGCTGCATACTTATAACCGATCATATGCTATTGTGGCGTAGGCGTTTGGCCAGCACAGGCTGTGGAGGCAGTGTAGGAAGCGAAGACCGGTGCGCCCCTGTGCAGAACTGCCTGCGCCGGTGCTCAGCCCCTGAAGACGCTCGTGATGTTTACAGGGGAGTCGATGAGTAGATTCGGGGTGCATAACAGTGTATTCGCGAATGCCATCCGCATAGAGGGCCTGTTAGACACATGACCTCTTTAGGCCGAATCGTAGTCAGTCTTGCGGGAGCTGCGGGAGCTGCGGGATGGACTGCGCGAGCTGTAAAATTCGGATTTTTTCATGATTTGGCTGCGAAGTTCAGTTAATAAAACGGACGAAACCAGAAGAAATAAGACCGTGGCCTTGAAAGACGCACGGATGGGGGAGGGGACTTACAATCTACCGCGGTCGGTCGGGTTGCGGACAACGACTAGCTCGTCTTTCGCCTTCTTGCTCTTCTTGCTGCTACTGCTGGTACTCGACGAGCCACTGCCCGATGATGCCGTGGCCGACGCCATGCCCGACAGCCTGGTGCGCATCTTCGCGAGTTGGTCGCGCAGGGCCATGACTTCGGCCTCAGAGGTGGCGTAGGCGGCACACATGTCGTCGTTGGCCGCAGAGGCGGCCGTGGCCGCAGCCGCGGCGGATGCTGCTGAGGCTGTGGCAGCTTCCGTGAGTTGCTGTTCTAGGCTGGCGACTCTCGCATCCAGGGTGATGCGGCTCTCGCATGACAGGGCGTGTCGTGTGATGAGGGCGGCGTGCTCGGCGGCGAGGCCCTCGTGCTGGACCTGCAGGCTACTGTGCTCTGCCTCTAGCTTGTCGTGACTGTCTCGGAGCTCCTCGTGGACGACGGCCTCCACTGTAGCGTTGCTGCTGTTCGCATCCTTGAGCTTCTCCAAGTCGGCCGCCAGAGCCGCTTTCTCGTCTTCGAGCTTTGCAATGGACGACTCGAGCCCGGCAGCAGCGGCAACTGCCTCTTCACGCGCCCTGTCAAGCTCTTTGCTGTTGCCGTAAACTTTCTCTTTGAGGTAGCTGTTGTCATCCTGCAGCGCGGCGACCTCGGCGGCCTTGGCAGCAACGTCTGCCTCAGCGCCGTCAATCCTGGCTTGGAGCACCGCCAGCTGGTCCTCGAGCTCGGCAGCCTTGGCGACCAACTCATCGTTTTCTTCCTGCAAGGTGTCCCGAGCTGCCGCAGCTGCCATTCCGTCTTCTTTGAGCGACATGCACTCGCTTTCGAGATGCTCCCGCTCCGACTCAAGGGCCGCGACCCTCTCACCCGCGGCGGCCTTTTCGGTTGCGAGCTGAGATAGGTTGGCAGTAGCCTTGTCGTTCTCCTCCTCAAGCTTCTCGTTCAATGCTGTCAGCGCCTTTAGATCTTCCGTTCTCCCGCTGGCGTCCTGCTCAAGCGTCTCGATCCGTCTCTGCAGGGCGTCTTTGGTACGTGTTAGATCCTTGATCTGCGTGGCCATCAGCAGGTGAAGCTCCTTTTTGGCGTCGCGCGCTGCCTGCACCTGCTCCTCGAGGTCGGTGCACCGCGCCTCGAACGCGTCCTTGCCCTCGTGGAACAGCTTTGTCTTGGCCTCCTGCTCTGCCAAGGCCAGGCGCACCTCGGCCAGGGTCTTGTCAGATTCGGCGAGCATGGCCTCGGAATCTGCCCGGGCCTGTGTCGCGCCAGACAGCTGGGCCGCCGTCGACTCTAGCTCAGCACGCAGCCGGTCCATATTCTCAAGCTGGATCTGGTGTTGGCGCTGCAGCTGGTCCAGATCACACTTTAGGGCTTCGTTGGCTTGTCGTTGATCGTCAAGGTCAGCGCGGAGATCAGCATTTTCGTGCGTCAGCGTCTCCGCACGTTCTAGTTGGTTGGCCTGTCCATCCCTCTCGTGGCACAGGGCGTTCCGCTCTGCCTGCACGGTGGCCAAGTCCGTCTTGACCTCGCGTAACTCGTCAGACAGCTGCGTGTGCTTGGCTTCGAGCGCCTGCTCAAGACGCTGCTCAAAGTGGGCCTCGAGGGCAACTTGCCGTGCTTCAAACTCGGCGCGGCTGCTGTGGTCGTCGTGAGCTGAGTGGACCGAGTAGTCTGAGCTTGCTGTGCTAGAGGTTGATGTGTGCTCGGTTTGCTGAATGGCGAGCGGCTGACTCTTGGCCGCAGGGGAGGTGCGCCTTGGAGGAGACGAAGACGCAAAGATCCGCCGCGGAGGAAGGTGACGGAGATCAGCCTCTTCCCGCAACAGCTGGCGGTCGATGATACCGCTGAACGACCGAGATCGACGACGCGGAGGCTGGACTTCTAGGGAAGAGAAGACATCGGTAGGGGAAGCAGCGGCCGCCGAAGAATGAATAGCCACAGTGGTCGCCGCTTTCTTATGGAATGGCGGAGTGTAGTCGTAGTCAAGGGTATCATCCACAGATGTGGCCTGGGTGCTAGTCGAGAGACACGACGAGCTGTCCTCGGTCTCGGACGAGTCAAAGGTAACCGTCTTCTTGCTGGTGCTGGCTTGGATTCTGCGGTCATTCGTGGACAAGGGGTCTCCAGTGTTGCTTCCACACACGGAAGTATACATGTTGTGCTGTTGCTGCTGCAGAGGCTGCTGTTGTTGGCGTTGGTGATGATCGGATCTGGCTGTGTAGTAGTTTCCGTTACCGTTCAAATAGACGACATCACTGTGGCCGTGGATATTGACGGGTGCGAACGATGGTGATGCTGCTGTAAAGATTGGCGACATCTCTTCATGGTACGGAGTCGGCATGATGGTGATCCGTTTCGGGCTGGCAAATGCAGGAGACGAGTTTCTCTTCGTTGACCGGAAGGATGACAGATCCATGCTGGTCGGGGCTATTGGCAGCTCCGGCAGGCCCGGCGGCGGCGTGAATAGTATTTCTGGGCGGCCGATGGTTGACAGGAAGTGCACGGTGGGCCGTGAGTGGTCTGCAGGTCGCACGACCCGGTTTGAACCACTGCTGCGGTGGCTCCGGCGGGCAGTGGAGGTTGACCGAACAGACATGGCTGACCGGGGGGCTGTTGCTGCCGTGATGTTGGATGCCTCCACAAGGCCCTCTTGGTCAGAGTCATCAGCAATGGCGGGCTTATTGGAAGCGGCAGAAACGTCGGACAATGCGGAGGATCGACGCTGTAGCTTGAGATGTGGCAAGGGTTTCTTGCTAGTCTTGGTGACCGAGAGTGGACCGCATGAATCGCTCTGGCGATATGCCAGTCGGGGCTTCTGGATGCGGGAGGTGCCCTCACGGATGTACGATCCGGAAAACGGGTTGTCTCGGTCCATGGCGTCGTTGGCAGGGTTGGCTTGAAAGTTTTGTTATTCTGTTGGTGAATGCTCAATCTGGGTATCGCACAATGCAGTCTCTGTCGATGGTGAGAATTTGTTCGTGCCTATGACTAGGCAAGCGTTCTGGACCTTGTCGTCGAAAGTGTTTGTAATTGGGAGTTGATGTTGGAGGAACTTGGAAGATCATAACGGATGGTGGGAGAAGAGAAGAGGGAGAAGAATAAGGAGAAAGAAGTAGGGAGCAAGAAGCGGTTTTGGCTGACAAGAGAGCTAGACGACGTTTTGGTTGGGTGCGATGAGGAGTTGGGAGAAATTTAACAAGAAGCAAAGCAGGAGTAGAAGAAAGGGCACGTTGTGGTATATAAACACAGAATCCTGAATTTTTCCCATCCAGTTTCTCACTCGGACGGTGTGTATGCAATAGGGGCGTCCGGGCAACGTACGGAAAAGCCCTTTGATAAAAATACATTATGATTGGGTAGCAATCGGGAGAGACAGCGAGTCGAGCCCAGGATACAACAGGACAGGCAGACAGACAGAAACGAGGACACGGCCAGCAGCGGCCAGACGGGCGAAACAGCATGCTTTTCCTAGACGATCCAGGCCGCAGAGGAGGAACGGCCGAGGCGGAGTCTCGCCATTTGTTTCAGAAGTTTCTGTGTTATTCGACCTCGCTCTGTCTTGGTGGCCGTGCAATCCCGTGTCGGTGTCGCCCCAAGCGTGCTGCGCACACATGTTTTGTGACTGAAGAGAACACAAGGTATGTCGGGTCCAGCCGCCGGGACAAAAAAAAAAGAGCCGCCCTGGTGAGACTGTGTACCCAATGGGATGGGCCCGGAGTGGTTCTGCCGTGGGTGTCTCTTTCAATCGTGTGGTGATCTTTGGTCGCCCAATCCCCACAGTTGGGCTGCAACAACGCCCCTGGTGGCAAATAACAGGGGTAGAAGACACGGCAGAAGCCTCATTTTCGCTGTTATTTGCTCTTTTTTGTTCCGTGTTATGGGATTTCTTTATTCTTCGCCCGCGGCTTGTGGGAAATGATTTTATCAAAGGAAAGGCAGTCACCGCCTGTGTTGTGCAGCTCTCGTTCGACCAACGCGAACTGGCCACGACGCATCCACGACGCATCAGACGGGCAGTGCGGAGGAACACAGAGGACGCCCGGCCGTTTGCCTGGCGGACGCGGCGTGCAAAATGACACTTTTGCACGAGATGAGGAGCTTCTACGGGGGGGTCCTGTACTGCACTCCAGCCTAACTATGCCGAGACCAGTCGCCGTTGCTTCATCCCTTGACCGTCCTTCGCCTGTGCCTTGCTCTCCCGTGCTCCGATTGCAAGCTGTTCCTGGGCTCGGCCATGGCACAGGAGTGGGTGGCCGTCCATGGTGGCGGTGAATCAATATTGTGCGTCGAGGCAGATCCTATGCTCTCTTTTCCCCGACGTGGTCCTTGATCATTCGGTCGCCCCCCTCGGCGGCGCATTGCTGCGGCGACCTCGTTTTCGTCCTCTTTTTCAGTCTCGCCAGCTTTCTAGGCTCCCTTCTGACGACCTGCTTCTTCTCTCCACTCTCGTGCCTTGTCTGTTGTCGATCCCTTTCGAGCCTGTTCGCGTTCACACGCTGCAGGCAGCTTCGCACAACGTCAGCTAGACGGCCGTGACAGAACACGCAGCTGTGCACTGTCTACAGTAGCTTGCTAAGGCAGTGGAAGCCTCTTTGCACAACCACCCTGCATGACGTGCAGAAAAAAAGGCTGCCTACTCTGGCAGAGCCTGCCCAACCAACAAAAACGAGGCAAAACGGGACAGGGCGGACTGGTTGATGTGGCATCGGGACACGCCAGCGATCCTGCGCAGTTCTGAGTCATATTGCGAGAGGCTCGAAAGGGGTGGGCCAATACTCAATAAACGAAAAGAACAAGAAAAGAAAAGAAAAGCAAGGAGAGAATTGAGGTAAGGGCCATGGTGGAGAGCCAACAGCCACAAGTCGCAAGGTGGGCTGGGCCTGGCCTGGCCGGGCCAGGCCAGCTGGAGAGCACGACACGCGCTGCCACCAACGGTATGCAGGTGTAAAGTGGAGAAACCAAGGCTGTTGGTCCAGAAAACAAACGTGTCGAAAGAAGCCGACTGTTGCGCTGCTGTTGTGGTGTTGTGGTGTTGTGGTGTTGCTTTTGTTGAGTCACATTGCAGCAGAAACCCACATCCAAGATTTCCGAGAATAGCGGTATTCGGACGCGACGAGAGAACGGCAGGCCCATCCTGTTCTTCCCAGATCGTCACCGTCAAAGCATGGAGAGTACGGAGTACGCAGGGAGCTCGCTGAGCCGTCCCCCCCCAGAAGGCACACGACTCTTTTGGAACTCAATATATGACGTAGCAATACGACTGCGACTTCTCTACTGCCGTGTTTCCCCTGGCTGGTGTGCCCAACAACTGCTGGCGTCCTATTGGGCGGGCTTGTGCTCTGAAAATTTCAGTTTCCGAATTCGGAGCAGCGCAGTAGAGACAACTAAACCGCTGCGAAAATTTCCAACCAAGCACCGGATTTCCGTAGCTCTGCCCCTATGGGCGGGACCGGAGCTGGCCGCGAGCCAGTTGCTTCCTAGAATCCTAGCTACCAATTCCCGAGCATCGTCCGCTCAAGTTTTCCCCTGTCTTTTCTGGGTCTGGGTACCCCGGAACAAGCATTGGCTTTGGCCGCAGCAGGCATGCAAGAGGTTTGACCCGCGGACTCGCCATCACGTGTTCTTTGCCTTGGATGCAGCAACGTCCCGATATCTGAGTTTCTTCCTGCGTGCACGATGGCCGGGGGATGTACGGACTACTACGTAGCACACCTGTGCTGCCGCTTCTGCCGCAAGCAACTCCCGGCGTCAGAAGCAGAAGCCGTCCCGCGAAGGACAGAGGTGGTAAGTGCAGCCGACTGCTGGACCGACTGCTGGAGCCGGTCTCCTGTGAGCTGCGTGGTCGTGGGGCAATACGAGCAAGTGCCGCCCAACTGCTGCAATCCCAGCTCTGAGGCCGCTGTTGCATCGTCGCGTCGTTCTTTCCATGCAGGAGACTGATTTTTTCTTCCCCGTACAGTTGCGGGGTTGCCCTCCCGCGTTGCGTTGCTTGGCGCTGGTTGGCTGGCTGGTGCTCCACACACTGCATTGCAGCATGCACGCACATGTCTGTTGGGGCTGTTGGAGACGCACGCCCCAGTCAATTGGTCCCACATGACCGACTCACACAAAATTGTGGGGGGGCGAGCGAAAAAATGTGAAAAATTTGGCAGAAAAATTCTCATTGACCAATGGGTGACTCACGTACACGGGAGCGCTCATCGGAGCAAGTCCGAGGCCAAGCAGCAAAACCCCCTCCATTTAACATGGGAAAGCGCCCACCGCCTTTGCTTCCTTCCCTGGTCCCCCCCTCTTGCTCCTCCCTCATTCTCCCCATAACCGACATTCTCGACGACGAAAGCGTTGAAACTGCATCCTGACGACGCACAGCTTCCACCTCGCACGTCCACATCTTCTTTTTCTTTTGACGACTCCCTGCTACGTCCCCCCCTCCCCTCCCTCTCCCACCCCGCGATATCCTTTCCTCCCTGCACTTCCGTCGCCTACGACACCATGGCCCCCTCTGCAGACGCCGCTGTAAGTTTCACTTTCACATTCTTCTTCACGCTTCGTCTCACAGTTCAAGGCAACGTCCACTGATCCACTGACCGTTCGCCTCCCTCCCCCCAGACCGCCAGCCTGCCCGGCACAGGCTCCCAAGAACACACCATCCGCAATTCCAACCCCTACCAGCCCGTGGGCGACTTCCTCTCCAATGTCTCCCGCTTCAAGCTCATCGAGTCGACCCTCCGCGAGGGCGAGCAGTTCGCCAATGCCTTCTTCGACACCGAGACCAAGATCAAGATCGCCAAGGCCCTCGACGATTTCGGCGTCGACTACATTGAGCTGACGTCGCCCGCCGCCTCCGAGCAATCGCGGAGAGACTGCGAAGCCATCTGCCAGCTCGGCCTCAAGGCCAAGATCCTGACGCACATCCGCTGCACCATGGACGACGCCAGGATCGCCGTTGACACGGGCGTCGACGGCCTCGACGTTGTCATTGGCACATCGCACATGCTGCGTGAGTTCTCGCACGGCAAGGACATGGCCTTCATCACCAAGAGCGCCATTGAGGTGATCAACTTTATCAAGTCCAAGGGCCTCGAGGTGCGCTTTTCCTCCGAGGACTCGTTCCGCTCGGACCTGGTTGACCTGCTCTCCCTCTACCGCACCGTCGACCAGGTGGGCGTCAACCGCGTCGGTATTGCCGACACCGTTGGCTGCGCCACCCCGCGCCAGGTCTACGAGCTCGTCCGCACGCTGCGCGGTGTCGTCTCGTGCGACATCGAGGTCCACATGCACAACGACACGGGGTGTGCCATCTCCAACGCCTTCTGCGCGCTCGAGGCCGGCGCCACCCACGTCGACGTGTCCGTGCTGGGCATCGGCGAGCGCAACGGCATCACGCCGCTCGGCGGCCTCATGGCCCGCATGATTGTCTCGGACCGCGAATATGTCACGAAGAAGTACAAGCTGCACAAGCTCAAGGAGATCGAGGACATGGTCGCCGAGGCCGTCCAGGTCAACACCCCCTTCAACAACTACATCACGGGCTTCTGCGCCTTCACGCACAAGGCCGGCATCCACGCCAAGGCCATCCTCAACAACCCGAGCACCTACGAGATCATCGACCCGGCCGACTTTGGCATGACACGCTACGTGCACTTTGCTTCGCGCCTGACGGGCTGGAACGCCGTCAAGACGCGTGTCGGCCAGCTGGGCCTGACGATGACCGACGAGCAGATCAAGCTCGTGACGACCAAGATCAAGGCACTGGCAGACGTCCGGCCGATCGCTATCGACGACGCCGACTCGATCATCCGGAGCTTCCACCTGAGCCTCGAGAGCAACGGCCCCCAGCCTGCTGCCGCCGCTGCCACCTCCAATGGCCACAGCAATGGTAACGGTGCTGCCGCACCAGAGGCTGACGCCAATTGAAGCGGAAACGGAACGAACCAAAAAAAAAAAAAAAAGGACAAAGAAATATGACAGCAATCAGGGAGTTTTGACTTTTTTGATTTACGAGGAAACATCTCATTTTCTATTTATGTTTTCTAATCTGTGACTTTTTCACTATTGTGTTCCTCTCGAGCTTTTGTTTTTACGGTAATCATATTGCGGCGTTTTCTGTGGAACAACCAAAAAACAACAAGGTTTGAAAATTCACTCTCGGATTTTCAGAAAAGTCCTTTGTGGTTGAGTTGAGCATTGTCTTTGGGCGGCCATCATGACGAAAAGAGGACAGAAGGGGTGGGTTTCCTCAAAAACAGAGACCACAAAAGGGGAGCTCTTAGCAAACAGTCTAAACCCCCAATCTGGCATAAATAAAATCTTGACTCAAACATGGTGAAGACGAGGTGATGAAGAATGTGAATAAAATCTGATGACGATCGTCACGGTCAAGAGAAAAACGGACAATGGCCTGTCACACGTCCTATGAGCAGAAGCCGTCAACCCAGACGGCCCTGTCTGCGTAGGCGTAGCTGCAAGGCGTGCGGACTAGTCAGAGAACACCGTTGTGATATTTGTGATACGACACAAGACAGAAACACGTTTTGGCAATCTATGGAGGCAGGGATTCTTACTAACGTCCCCCGGATTCTCTTCGAGATTCTCTCTTCAGCACTGGGAACCATTATTCACGAGCTGGCACACAAGACTGTTATTTTGATTGATGGAGAGAATCTGATTTCTCGGCTCTTTTTTTTCACTCTCGCGTCTCTTTTTCGATTCTTGACGAAAGACTGTAGCCCCCACTGCATTCTCACGAGTACACAAACCTGCCTCTCTTCACCTCACCAGTGATGTTACAGAATTGCTGCAATAAATCTATCTTGTTTCCGTTCTGTACGGTATATGGCATAGTAAGACACTCAGCCTTCTTATTTGTTCTTGTGCTTGTTCGTGGCAATCTCAGCCTTTTGAATAAGATGATGAGTTCATAGACTACACATGTAATAGTACGTGCTTGCAGCTACTGCGGCCGTAGATGAACACGGTTACAAAGCATTGGGATAGGCAGATCCCGCAACTCCCACCCATCCGTCGCTATTTTCCAATCTTTAGCACGGCCCGCCCAGGAAGCTGGCCAGTGGACATGGCCTCGATGAACTTGTCCACGTCGTCCAGTGTGCCCTTTGTCAGAATTGGGTGCACAAGGCCTCGGGCGGTAAAGTCGAGAGCCTCATCGACGTCCTGGGCGGTGCCAACGACGCTGCCGACGATGCTCAAATGCTGCGGCGGGTTGTCAGTACGCGTGTCTGTCGTAGCAGCATCCACGAAAAACCATTCGCGGAAAGAAGAAGAAGCACAGGCTTGCCTACCTTGAGGGCTAACATTACGGGCGGCGCACCGGCCAGCACAGACGGATCGCCCGGCAGGCCAACAGCGACGACCGTGCCGCCGCTGCGTAAGAGAGATGGGGCAATGGCATAGCTGGCCGCCACGGCCGCGAAGACTATGACGGCGTGGGCGCCGAGGCCGCCGGTAAGGGCGGCAACGCTCTTGGCCATGTCGGGGTGCTCGGCAAAGTCGAGAAAGGTCTCGGCGCCGAGGCGCAGACACAGGTCGCGCTTGGCGGCGCCGCCGTCGACGGCGATGACGCGGAGGCCCATGGCCTTGGCGTACTGGACGCCAAAGTGGCCAAGGCCACCACCGGCGCCGAGTATGACTAGCCACTGGCCTGGACGGGCGCGGCTACGCCTGCAAGCATTGTAGGCGGTGACACCGCCGCACATGATGGGCCCCGCCTCTTCGTCAGAAACACCGTCGGGGATGCGTGTGGCATAGCGGGCGGCCGTGCAGCAGTACTCCTGGAAGGTACCGGCCGCTGAGAAGCCAGAGTTCGTCTGGTGCAGGCACAACACCTCGCCGCCCTGGTACACCTCCCTGCAGTAGTGGCAAGTGCCGCAGACGTCGGTGATCCACTTGATGCCGGCGCGGTCACCGAGCTGCCAGGTGCCCTGCTCAGCCACGCCGGCACCGAGCGCCACCACGCGGCCCACGCCTTCGTGGCCGGTAATGCCCTGCGCGGCCTTCTGCATACCCACGCCCATTGTGCCCCATTCGTCGTGAAGCAGCGACTTGTCGCTCGCACACAGGCCCGACCACGTCAGCCGCACTAGGATCTCCCCGGGGCCCGGTGCAGGCACGGCGATCTCCTTGACCGGCGCCCGGGCCGCGTGGCCGCTGCCTTCCTTCACGGCCGCGCGCTGGTGCGTGGGGATGTCAGGAGCAGCGGAAGGCATGGTTGGATTCCTAAATAAGTAGTGAGAGGCGTGGAGAGCAAAGACGTAAAAAGGCGAATGCAGTCGAGACAACAGTATAGGTGACGGGTGTGCAATGCAGTTTGTATCCTCTCTTGAGGATCCTTTCTCTCTCGGTCCCTTTTATAGAACGTAGGCTCCCTCCCCCCCCCCCCCCCCTCTTCATTGTGCTTCTGTAACCTCTACCATCTAAAGTGCGGGGCAGGGGACGATCAGATGTTCTCGGCTCTGCGAGCAGCAGATCTGGGGAAGACGGGAGCACCAACAATGCCGGGCGCTTTGCTATTGGATAGCTTGGTGCACCTCGTGCAGCCTTTGCGCGGCAGCTTAGCTCGAGAGGATTGCATCACTACCCCGTACTCCAAAGTCAAACCGAGGCCCTTGTTGGCCGGTGGTGCGGTTCCGCCAAAACGCGGGGAAGTCTACAAAGTCGAGGCAGTAGGCGTGGCAAGATCGCAACAACACTCAAGTGCTAGGCTCGCAGCAAGGGCAGGTAGTAAACTAAAATGGATGACTGATAGCGAGACTTGTCGGTTGTCCGGCGATGCCGCCATAACTCACTCTAGTTATGTAGATGAAACGGTGTGTACACAGATATAGACGCGGCCGGAGGTCGGCTGTGAATTCCACATCTGGGGGTTTAATTGGGGAATAGAAGAGCCCAGTTGGCAGTGCTCTGACTGTGGGCGGTTCTTTGTTTCCTGTGAATTCCGTTCCAATATTAGTTTCATAACAGTATCGACCAAACGTCAAGCCCTTTTGGTTTTACTCGATAGCTAACTCCTGGGAGCATAAACTGTCGGTCAACCTTCTCCTTGCTTCGCTGGGACCTCTTTTCGCTGGCGTCTACGGCGGGAGATATGTAGTAAGTTGCAGCCAGCGGGCAGAGAAATTCGTATACGGGAGGGCAAGCGTGTATCTTTTCTCTACTAGGCGAGAGATGATGTTATTTTTGTTACTAGAAAGGCTGCTAACCTGAACAGCCGCGAATGGCGAAGGCATGTGAATCCGTCTGTTCTATGCCTCCTCTGACTGCTTGCGCCTCGAAAAGTAGGACATGCGCAGGCCCACCATCTCCAAGATTTCCGACCACAAGCCGACCGGGGGATCGGTCTCGGAGTTTTCGTAGGCCGTGATGCCCTCGGACTCCCAGATGAGGTCAACCTCGTGCGGTCGCAGCCAACGCGTCCGCTTGATGAGCTTCCAGCCGAAGAATAAGATGGGCGCCAGGATGAGCATGGTGTAGTAGATAAAGAAGTTCTCGACGCTCCAAGGGCGGAAGCTGGAGTAGCCGTAAAAGATGACGACGAATACCATCCAGGCGAGACCTATGTAGGCACTGTACGGCTGGAACCAGCCGACATAGGGCAGCGTGGCGCGATCAAAACCCTGGGCCTTGCAGGCGCGATAGAAACAGATGTACGTGGTGGTGACAACGATGTAGTTGATGATGCCGCCGGCCGTGATCAAATTCACCATCCAGTTGAGCACGACCTCTGAGCCGTCCGAGAGAGAGAGGAAGGACAGCAGCGAGAAGCAGAGGACGATGGCGAAGCACAGAAGTGGGTTGCCGCCCCAGCACTTGGTTAGGAACCGGGGCGCGCGGCCCTCGAGGGCCAGGCCGTACAGGCTGCGCGACGCGCAGTAGCAGTACGTGTTGCCGGCGGAGAAGATGCTCGTGAAAAGCAGCGCGTTGACAATGTGCGGCATCACCTTGACGCCCAAGTTTGTCATGGCCACGACGTACGGCGAGCCTGCGGCCGTACCTGCGCCGGAGCCGTTGACCAGGCCGGGGTCGTTGTAGGCAACCACGATACCGACGCAGAGTGAGCCCAGGATGAAGAAGCCGCCGAAGCGCCAGTACACGGTCTTAAAGGCCGACTTGATGTAGATGCGCGGGTGCTTGGCCTCAGCCGCCACCATCGAGATGTACTCGGGGCCGACGACAGTAAACGAGGCCGACCAGAGCGCCGCCAGGAAGCCCTCGAAGCGGCCGGTGGAACCAGTGGATAGGTACTCGGCAAATGCGCCTGGCGTGCGCCAGTAGCGGAAGCCATACGCGTCGTGCTGGGGGTTACCGCCGACCATGGTGATAAAGGTAAACGTGTACAGCATGACGATGAGCAAGACCTTGCCAATAGACAGCCAAAACTCGGCCTCGCCGTAAACTTTCACAGCAAAGATGTTCAGGGCACTTGGTAGTACAAAGAAACAAGTCACGAGTGAGAGCGATACATTATTAGCATAAAGACTTGACTTGTATTAAGGGGCTGAAGGATAGAAGCAACGTAGGAGTGCAAAGCCCCCATTTTGGTCTTGTCTCCGACTCTTGCGCAGTGTCCTCTTCCGCAGGTCCCCGAAAAACCCGAGCTTGAAGGATGGCTGTCCGCCGTAAGCAAGAAGGAGAAACGGTGGCCACGGGGTACAAACCTACGAATGTGCCAGCGCGAGAGGCACGGGGGACACAGGGGAGCTCCAAAAGCAAAGGATGGCAACGAAAAGAAACAGAAATGGCTCCGTGTTGTACTCACATGTAAGCAGCAATAACCGCGCCGCACACGGCGCCCGCTGGAATGTCAGAGCGCCAGTAGCTCAACACCACGGACAGGGCGGAGATCTCAAATGGGATGAGCAGCGCTTCGTATAGAAAAAAGTTCCAGCCGGCCATGAATCCAAAGGCGTCGTCAACCCATTTGCCGGCCAGGCGGATGAAACCGCCGCTCACCGGCATGTAGATGGTCATTTCGGCCAGGCAGTTGTTGACAAGGCCAAGGACCATAGAGTAGAGTGTGTAGGCGATGAAGAGGCTGCCGGGGCCGCCGCGGATGAGACCGTTGCCAATGCTGAGGAAGAGAGCAGTGCCTGATTTACGTATAGTGTGTCAACCATTCGACGGGTTTTGGGTTAGCTAACTTTCAGGGTTCGACCTGTACCGTTGTGCCACTGCCAGCGGCCAACGCACACTCTGGCGAGGTAGCTTACCTATGGAGCCGCCAATGGCGATCAGCTGGATCTGCCGGTTGCGCAGACGGCGATGGAGCGAGTCGATGTTGCCGTTGACAAGCCGCTCACCGGAGCCGTGATACGACGGCCGCGGCGCATACTCGTCCTTCTCGGCGGCCGCCGTCACCGGGTCGGAGACGATGCCGATGTCGTTGCCCTTGGCGTCCGAGTACGTTGGCGGAGGCATGTTAGTCGTCATGCTGGGCCACGGTGTCGCCGAGGTCGCGGACCTGGGAAAGGAAAGTGGGGGGTGTTAAGCGGTAGAAAGGCAGGGCGGAGAACAGTAGAAAGGAGGGCATGGAGGGGCACAGGAGTACCACGAAGCTCATGTAGTTTCAAAATTCAAAGACTTTGCGGATGTGTACGGAGTAGAGATGAAAGGCGCCGCGGCAGAAGAACAGAAGAGCACGAGACCTTCCCCAAGACACTGCTTGTTGCCGGTCGTGCTTCCATGCACATTATATAATCTTACACCTATCTTTTTGAGCGCTTTGTTTGTTGGTTGTCTGTCTTGCGGCTTGTCCGACCATTCGCCCTGTAAACATCCGCTTTCCTCTTTCTCTCCTCGCCAAGACGCCCCCAAGCTGCAAATCAAGGAAATAAAGACGCGGCCCTGGAATGGCGTGCCGTAGCGTCCATGGGGGAGGGTCCCCAGCATGGGGGCGAACATGGGTACTTGGGCGTTGTCCTCCAATGGCGGACAAGCTCTTGTCTCGAGAGCTGGAGCGGCCGAAAAGAATTTTCAGGTCTGAGCTAACCCCGTATTGACTGCGGAGTGTCCTCCGTCCAAGTCCCCGTATCAGACAGACACTAACATTATTATGACCGGTGTTTATTGTGTGTCATGCGAGTTTCCTGGCGTGTTCAGCCAGGTAGCATCAAGCCCGTTTTGCCGTTCCTTACCTTTCCCATGTGAGGTACGGAGTACCCCGTAGACGTGTGGCTGTCGGCTGTCGGAGACCGACTGCCCGGGGGACGGCACTCTGTTCAGTCCGACACGCATTTTGTAACTTGTTTGCCACTGTCCAAGAGGCCAAGACCACTACAGGAGACGAGGCAGATTTATTCGCGTCTTACGACGGGCAAGGTCTTCCAGCAAGACAGTGTGGGTCGAGCAGAGGCGGCCGCCGAAGACGAAGAGTCTTCCTCTGCTCTTCTGCGAGGTTTTTACCGCGCCAGGCGTACGGCACGTCGATAAGCCGCGGACAGAGGGCCAAGAGAAGCAGGCTACTGTTCACCTGAAACAGACTGCGCCAGTACGACGTAAAGGATCAGGATGCTACGCCGAATGGGTATTCGTACGCGTTGCAGTAGGATCCATAGCTTGGTGAAGTTCGGCGTGCTTGTGCCTCTTCTTTTCCAGCCCTTATCGTCCCGCCCCCTCTCATTTTTCTTTTATTTCGTCATTTTATTTTCCATTTCTGTTCATTTCTCTTCTCGCTTCCGCCACTGTCTACTAGGTCTAGGGAGAGATAAACGCCAACAAGGAACGGCCAGGTTGTCGCAACGCCGGTTTCTACCCCACTGCGCCTTGTTGCCCCTACTTCCTCTGGTCGCATTATCACTCTTCCATCTGGCGGACACGCTTGCGGCCAATGAGAAACATCTGCCCGACCTCGGCCCAAAAACCAGGCTCCGGGTCTAGGGTGCTCTCGTAGGCATCGATGATGGGCCGGTCCCAGACCAGGTCAGCCTCGTGCGGCTTGACAAACTTGGTGCGCTTGTAGATCTTCCAGAAGCCAAAGGTAAAGGGCGCCACCAGAAGCATGGAGTAGTAGATGAAGAAATTGCCGACGCTCCAGGGATAGAACGCGGTGTACCCGTACGTGAAGAGAATCACAGTCATCACAGCCATGGCGACGTACGTCTGATAAGGCTGGAACCAGCCCCGGTAGGGCAGCGTTGCGCGGTCAATGCCTTGCGCCTTGAGCGCACGGCGGAAGAAGAGGTAAGTGAGCGTGATGGTGATGTAATCAATGAGCCCGCCGGCGGTGGCCACGTTGATAATCCTGGCAGAGTCAGCAGGAAGAGACAGAGAACAAGAAAGGGGGCTTGGCTGCCAACGCATAATAAACAGCCCACGAACAGGCCACGAGCAGTGTCATGACAAAAGTACGTACCAGTGGAGGACTGTGTTGGAGCTGTTGCCAAGCTGGAGGAAGGACAGGGCGCTGAACAGCATGGCCACAGCCAGGCTGTATATTGGCACGCCCTTGGCCGTGCAGTGCGTGAAGATGCGCGGCGCGAAGCCGTCGACCGCTAGCCCATAGAGCGACCGCGTTGTCGCGTAGGTGTAGCTATTGCCGGCAGAGAAGATGCTGGTCAGGAGCAGGGCGTTGCAGAAGGACGGCAGCACCGTGATGCCCATGTTGTTCATGGCGATGACATAGGGCGACGCGGCTGCCGTGCTAGTGGAGGTGGTACCGTCAACGACAGCCAGCAGAGCCGGGTCGTTGGCAGCGACCACGACGCCGATGCAGATGGCGGATCCGATGAAGATGACGGCAAACCGCAGGTACATGGTCTTGAAGGCCGCCCTCAGGGCGCGGCGCGGGTGCTTTACCTCACCGGCAACAATCGACAGGTAGTCTGGACCGGCCACAACGTACGATGCCTGGAAGAGTGCCGCCAGGAAGCCCTCAAACTTTCCAAGCGCCCCTGTGTCGTACAGCTCCAAAAACGGTCCCTGCCAAAGCGGACAGCGTACTGGTGTCAGCTTTTTCTTTTTCATCCTCGGGGGCCGCGCGGACTACCTGGTCTTCTGCAGTGTGCCTTACCGGATGCTTCCAGTTTCGGAAGCCGTATGCATCCCGCTGCGGGTTGCCGCCGACCATGGTGATGAAGGTGAAGCAGAACACCATCAACAACAGGACAACCTTGCCGGACGCGAGCCAGAACTCGGTCTCGCCGTAGATATCCACCGCAAACACATTGACTGATCTAGCCGCGTCAGCACATCCGTCGAGTCTCGAAGGAACAACAGAAAGTATGAGAACCCCCCCAAAAAAAAAGACTGACATGTAAAGCAGAATGCAGATGACGATGACGGCAGCGGTAGGGATCTTGTCAGTCCAGTACTGCAGGATCAGAGACACGGCCGTGATCTCGAGCGGGATGCACACGCCAATGTAGAAAAAGTAGTTCCAGCCGACCATGAAGCCCCAGGCCGGATCGATCCACTTCCCCGCGTGGCGGATGAAGGCTGCATTGACCGGCATGAACACGGCCATCTCCGCCTCGCAGTTGGTGACCAGGCCGACGATGAACGAGTAGAAGCAGTAGGCAATCAGCATGCCGGCCGCGCCGGAGCTGGCAAGCGCCGAGCCCATGACGACAAAAACCGACGTGCCGATGCTGCCGCCAATGGCAAACAGTTGGATCTGCCGGTTGGTCAGCTGCCGGTGCAGGCTTTTCTGGGCACCCAGGTCGATGGATGCGGCATCGTCGTTGTAGTCCTGGTAACCAGGCGAGCCGCCGTCGCCACGGGTGCTGCTCGGCTTCGGGAAAGTCGCGTGCGTTGTGGCCCCCGCCAGATTCTTCTCCGTGGAATCCATGCGGAGTGCAAAGTGGCCGGAGAGCCGGAGAGGTGGCCGAGAAGACAAGGGAAGCTCTGCTGCACTGAGAATCAACAGTGCCGCCGGTGACTTGGCGGGGCGATGAGAGGGGTGAGGGGAGACGAGCGGTTTTCTGCACACAAACAAGCTGTGCCCTCGATCGACAGAGTCGGGTGCTTCTCTGCGCTTCCCGCGGCACGCAGCGCCATGTTATCATGCGACGGCATCCTCCCATGCTACCAGCGAATGGACGCGAGAGCGCCCTCGACGGGCAGATCCTGCCAAAGGCGGTCAGCCATGGCAGTATGCCGTGGCGAGCCTGCCGGCAACAAAGGCCTTTTGCTTGTGAAGCCTGGCATGTTGACGTCGTTTCTGCCGAGGGTCTTTCCGCCAGGATTTTGTTGACGGCGGGAGCCGTGGTTTCCACTGGCTGGCCAACTAGCTCCACAAAGAACCATGGAACGCAGCTGGGCTGCTCGCGGGCAAAAACGCGGCTAGAAGTCGGGGCCAGCCACGTTTGTGCCTCTGGGACCGCAGTGTTGTTCTGCTAGAAACCGCACACTCTCCGGTGGCATTTGCAAGGACCACCGGGGCAACTGGCGGGCTGTCGCTCCGGGCATTTGCTCCAGGCATTTGATGCCTGAGGCACAAACCCCACGGCGCCCCCTCCAGCAAACCGAAAAGTGGTCATGCAGCAAAAAGCAACCTTGTTGGTTTTAGTTCCCGGTCTTAGCAGCTGCCTAATCAAAACTAGTCCGGTTCTGCCACTCTGTAAATAAAGCAACGTGACACCTCGACTCTGAATGGGAGTAATACAGCCAAGAGGGCATGCAGCCAATACGGCTTGGAGGAGGTCCACAACAGCGGCCGTCGAGGATTGGGTCCTTAAATCCGCACGAGCAATGCTGAGGGTGTGGGGGAGTGATTGAGATATCTCGAGGAGACGACGCACCTGCGTAGATGGCACAGAGGGCGACGGTGTATTCCATCCCGCCCAAGGGGAGGAGATTCAACAGAAGGTGAGTTATCTGCAAGAGGCATATTCCAGGCGGAACGGTGCCCTTCCACCTAACAGCTGCCCAACGTTTCAATATTCCACTCATCAACTCCCGCTTCTCCTTTTTTCATTCGCTGTCATGATGAAAGCCTAGGCCCCATTTCGGCCTCGAAATGTGATAAGACTCGACGATGACGCCTCGCCCGACGTGGCCAAGTTACAGAAGTCGACTGGTGTCGAGCCGACCGCGGGCGGTGGCGCCTCGTCATCAGCCGGCCGACGGATCGCAAGACCGTCCATAGGACGAGAAACTCCGAGACTGCTGAGACATTTGGAAAGTTGAGCGAGAGACCTGGCTGCATCTGCTGTGTTGTGTGCTACGTCCCAGTCAAAGTCTTCGGGGAAACAAGACGCCAATGCAGAGGATCGGACACAGAGAGGCATTGACGGCCGCCCGGCGTAGGTTGGCTGCAGCAAGGAAGAAGGACAGCAGCGGGTGTCGTACAGATCGGCCAGCGCCTGGCACGCTTTGCTGACTCCCTGTGTCTTATTCTTTTGCTGTTATTGCTGCTGTATGACCATGTCGTCTTTACCTATTATCAGAAAGTCTAGGAATTGTTAAACGCCTGGCGTTACAATGTTGTGACGACCTCATGTGATCCTTGGACATGGTTGAGGCACGACATACATCCGATAGGCCAGGCCCAGTAGTACCGTCGTCACAGAGACGTGGGAACAACAGCCCTCAGAGGGGAAAGGGGGGCACAACTGAATAAGAACTGAGGTCTGGAACATACAGAACACATGTCGTAACGCATACGAGAATACAAACTACGCTGAATGGTAAACTGCACTTCCTCCCATCATGATTGTGGCCCCAGTGGGAGACACTTGTGCTCTACTGCTTCGGTGGAAGATACTACAAGTCGGCGTACATGCCTTGCAGGCGCACGTCGATACTCTCCCTGCCTAGGGCATCGTCTTTTTGTCCGAATCAGAAATGCAACATGTGCACAAGCTATCATACGTGCGAGTATCTCCACCGGAAGATGTCCGTAAAAACAACTGAACGGAAGAAAAAGTATGAGGGAGTGGCGCACGCCACGGGTTCGGATCTTCCGAGTCGAATGCCTCGAAGACGACAAGCTCATCGGTCTCATGGTCTGGCAGCCAGTGCTGCCGCTGTTCCCTCTTATAGTGGGCCATGAAGTTCTCGACCAAGGACCTGGGGTAGATGATATCCAGCGAGTCAAGGTCGTTGCGGTCCGTACTGTTTGCGTAACAGATAGCGAGCGGCCAGTATTGGACGGGTAACCACTACAGTTTTTATGCACTGCGAAGGTGAGTTTGGGATGCATCTCGGATAAGGGACGATTGATCGTAAACGGCGACAAGGGAAAGAGCCTATGGGATGGCTTCAAACGGCGACTTCGTAGCCTATCTTCTCGGAAATATCACCATAGAGCTCTTGGACAATCTTGCCGGCCGTCGTTGGTGAGGTCTGACATATGTTAGGAAAGACGGAGTAGTGTTTCATGGGTAGCACAGATCCTGACTGGGGTCGTTGGGTTGCTGCAGAGCCGGTGCTCTCTGCTATGGCCGCGAGCCGACAACGACGGTGGCAACACCGAGACGGAGGATTATACAAACGAGAGCGGAAAGTTATCATCCCACTCCAATGCAGCAGTAGCTACGGCAGATGAAACGGCTACGTTTCTGCCAGCAGACTTGGAGCACCTGCTGCAGCCAGCGGAGGCGCCGACGCGGGCTTGCGCCCAGGGCGTCTCGGTGCTGGCGGACAGCATGGCGCTTGGGGAGACGCAGTGGGCGATGGAGATGGAGACGACGGTGCAGCGGCTGGTAGTGATCGAGACCATCTCCATCCTGTCGTCGTTCGCTCGCTGCTGTATGGCATGCACCTCAAGGAGATGAACACGCGTCACTGGCCCTGTGGATGTGCCTCAGCGATAATCATTGTGCTAGTTGCGTACATTATCTACAGTTGAGAGGCTCTGGAGCGGTGAGGGAGTTGTGCGAGGTGCCGGAGAGGCATTGGACGTGTTCTTGTGGTTGGCGGAAGTTGAGTGTTTTGTATCGTTGTTGTTGTTTTTCTTGTTTTTTGCTTTCTCTTATAGTATATGCTCACTTGATCTATGTAGTCTTGGCCCTGCCGTTACCTATTTTGTGTACCATGTAGCACGTCTATAATACATTTTGGTTTTCTTTACACACCCCCTTGTGATTCTTTTCCTTGCTCCCTCGGTACGGAAAAGTCAACTGTTGTCAGACCTGGCCCCCTCCTTTTTACTGGAAACAATGGCCTATGGGTTGCCACAAGCAACGTATACGCAATCGCCCTCGGAATTGTACGTCAATCACAAGTGCCATGGAAAAGCGAGCACGTTTGGAAACGCTTCTCACCGCTTGCTCGTTGCCCGCTATTGGCTCCCATATCATTGTGTGGCCATCTGCCCTGGCTCAGACACCCCGTGGGACCGTTTTACACTCCGAAACGCTCGAAGCCATGCCTTTGTGACACAGACAAAGCCGGTTGAGGGGGACACACAACTCGCAAGACCGGTGAGGTAGCATGCGCGACCACATGGGCCACAACTCCACCTAGACACAACAGAGACACGCACGGAGGTGATACGTACGAGAACGAAAAACAGCAAGAAGTTTAGCCAAGGCGAAAAAGGGCAAGTCAGTAAGGGATCACGGGGGAGATTGCTCCGTGTAGTTACGAATCATGAATCTGCGATCTGCAAAAGACAACCCAATGACATCTCAGTGTGTGGACCTCGAAAAGAAGTTGTCTCACATCGGCGTTCGCGTTGCGTGTTGTGTTGACACTTAGCGTTCACATTCCTTTTGTTGCACAGAAACTGCATTCCTAAGCACCAGATCGCCCTAGACTTTGTGGTGTCATTTTCAGAGACTACTTTCTTTGGCCGACGTGTCATTTTATGCCGCCCTCACAACCGAGATCCCGGAGTTCTCGGATACGCCATGTGCAGGTCAGGACCATAATAAAACATGGAAGAGGAAAAAAACCCCAAAACAATTGCCTCGCTGTCTTCAACGACAAGATACTGGAGCCAACATCCAGAGCATTACTGTGCAGCGCGTAATGGCCTCATTTTATAGGCCGGAACGGCCGTCCAAGGGGGTTCAGAAAAGCTGAACAAGGGAGTCCAGACACAGATTGATCGTCCTCCCTATCGAGAGGCAACCAGGGTGGGCAGAAAGTTAAACCGACTTCAGAAACTGGCAAGCGATCGCCAGCTGCGTAGCTCACAGAACAGGAGCTGTTGGTGAAAGAACAACTGCTACGAGTGCAAATGGGGAAACAAAAACCGATGGTGGCCGCCCATTCCCCATCTAGCGGCCGCTCATCGAGTAAGCAACCACAGGGGGCATCGGACTTGTTGGAACACAAACAATACATTGCGAGATACATATACCTTGCCGCGGACAGAAAAGCAAGGCAAGGAGAACGCATCCGTCGGCCATGTGGTCCGTCTGGACGATCTTGACCAGCTCTCGCCCATCTCTAGGAGGCGGCGTCCGTAGGGAACTTTGTCGTGTCGTAGTGTTGTCGGCAGGCGGTTCGGCCTCGCCATGAAGCGGGACTTTGCATCGAGCTGAGAAGGGGTGGGTCCCGGTCTGCAACCAGCATGTATACGAGGCGGGGTGTATACATATAAGTATATGTGCTCGTATAGGGGGCTCCAGCCCACACAGTACTCGCCGCTACAGCTGTCTATGACAGGGCCGACTTTCCTAGTGCCATCGATCGAAGCTGAAAGGCATTGGAAACAAGCTCCCGGGCTTGCACGTCTCCGAGTTGTAGAGGGGGTGGGGGAATAGAGGGGGGGGGTGCGCGAGGGTGTTGTGGAAACGAGCTACCAATCGGAAGGCGACAGCAGCTTCGTCCGGGGTGCCGAGGCCAGGCCTGTGTCCCGGGAGCTGCGTGGTCTTTTGTTATCACCCCGTGACGATTGGCCGAGGGCGCTTGTGCAGGTGTCTGTGGGAAGAAGGGGAGGGTATGTGCGTGGGAATCTTTTGTGTTTTTGTGTGTCTTGACGGCGGATGGAGTCGTCCAGCGTTCCGGGTACGGGGGAGGACGACGTACGTCGTAGTATATAGGCAGATGCGAGGGTATTCGCTGAGCATCAATGGCGTACGGAGTGCTGGGCCCTGTGTTTTCTTTTTCTGTTCCTTCGTTTTCTTTTTTTCTTATGCTTTAGTACCACTAATTTTAAACCTCGTTGTGCTCTGCACAGCGATCCATCCATTTCCGTTGTCAACCACCCCCCCCTGCCCTCCCCCCCTACCCCCCCTCTTTGTCTTAGGTACTAAATTGCCATTTTTTTTCACCACACCCCCCCCCCCCTCCCCTTTTTTTGCTCCCACCAGGACTCCTCGACCATTTCTGTTGCTATTATTCTTCTACGGAGTACGGAGCATGTACAGTACTCCGTACGGAGTGTGAGAAGAGGCCGCAGCTCAGCCACTTCTCCTGGTCTATCTTGGTACGTATCTATATAATAGAAAGCCGTCCCAGCTCGCCGTTCTCGTCGTTTCTTTCTCCTCCCTCCTCCTCCTTTCTCTTCTGCGTTTTGATTCTCAAGCAAACTGCCGTAGGCTACGCTCCTTGTCCTTCTCTGGCTCTCGACTTTGCCCTTTGCCCTTTTCTCGTCTTTTTTCCTTCTTGTCACTCGCTTCCGACCCCTTCCTTTATCTATCATGAGCCACTCCAACGCCAACCGGCTCACCTTTGCGAGCCGCCTGCCGCAGGACGCCAAGAACCTGGCGGTGGCTTTCCTGGCCGAGCTCGTGGGCACGTTCCTGTTCCTGTTCTTTGCGCTGGGTGGCACATCCGCCGTCAACACCGCCGGCCCGCAGACACAGGTCTTGGCGTCCAACCCGTCGCAGCTGCTGTACATCTGCATGTGCTTTGGCTTCTCGCTGGCCGTGACGGTGTGGATGTTCTTCCGCGTGTCTGGTGGTCTGTTCAATCCCGTCGTCACGCTGAGCCTGGTTCTGGTTGGTGCCATCGGCCCCGTGCGCGGCGTCGTTGTGTTCATCGCCCAGCTGGCGGGCGGCATGTGTGCTTGCGCGGTGCTCTCGGCACTGCTGCCGGGCCCGCTGGAGGCCAGCACGACGCTGCGCGCGGATACGAGCATCGCGCGCGGCCTGTTCATCGAGATGTTTGCGACGTCCGTCCTGGTGTTGTCGGTCCTCCTGATGGCGGTCGAGAAGCACCGCGCCACCTTTATGGCGCCGCTGTGCATCGGCTTCGCGCTCTTCATTGCTGAGTTGACGAGCATCCCCTACACCGGCGGCTCCGTCAACCCGGCACGCTCGTTCGGCCCTTGCGTGGCTACGCGCACCTTCACGCACTACCACTGGATCTACTGGATCGGCCCCATCCTGGGCAGCCTTCTGGCGACGGCCTTCTACAAGCTGATCAAGGTGCTGGAGTACGAGACGGTCAACCCGGGCCAGGATAGCGACGGCATGGGCAGCGGCAACGTGCTGCCCCAGTACATCGACAACTGCATCTCCAACCCGCAACAGCACCCACACCAGCACCAGCAGTCCGCCAGCGACATGTCGGGCAACACGGCGACTAAGCTCGAGCCCAAGTCGCTCCCTTAAACAGGTTGCGGGCACGCGACGCTCTTCTCACCTTTTTTCTTCTTTATTCTTTCGAGTCTCGGCTGCCGGTCCTCCCCACCCTTCTCATCCCTTTTCCATGTTATGAGAGAAAGGGGGGAGCTGTCTCAGACAAGCAACGCAGAAGTACGCCGGTTTGCACACCAACTTCACAACTTGGCGGGTCCGGCTTTTTGTCAGTCTGTAGCAACAAGGAGGGGAGGGGGTAGTGCGATAGCACAAAGGCTAGGGAGCACGCAAACCCGAAGCCTAAGGGGGAGGTTAGGGGGCATGCATTGCATGGGGGGGGGGAGGGGGGCACTGGATCATCTTTGCAGTACGGAGTATTGTTTTAATCATGGGATAGACCATACCAGGGGTCAGGCATAATAGGTATCGGGGGGAAGCATTTTTGGCGGTAATGGAGTTGTCAAGCAGACTGGACAAAAGGTTTTTTTTTTGTTTTTTTAGGTAGGGTGGAGGTTGTTAGGTCATAGTGTAATGAAGAAATCACGCAGTAACGCATTTGTGTGTCGGAAGACGAAGAGAAAGGGATAGCAAAGGGAAATAATGAAAAGAGGGGGGGGAAATAAGTGAAACTCCAGATAGAGACCGAAAAAAACAAATACAAAGAGAATAACAAAAAGAACAAAGACGTCGGCTGCCCATGCTACCCACACACCCACACCGCAATGTCTGCACATCCCTGTAGGTCGTAAGATCCTTTGTTCTCCGGCCCCATCCCCCCCCTTCTCCTCAAAAGTACCAAGTGGATGACACCATCTCGTGTCAAAGACTGCCCGCGAACAACGGAGCCAGCCAGGATGCAGCCAAAGAACATCGTCCCAACTCCGTCGAGAAAATTGCCTCCTCTTTCCATCACGGCGTTTTGATGGTTGGCGGCGAGTCGCCTTTGATGTTTTTGCCACAGCCCTTCCAAGTGGAATCCCTCCCTCTCTCTCCACAATCCGCGTTGTGGGGGTTTACGATTGCCCTTGCAAGGAGGGGGGTGGACCCAGACAACTCGATCTAGATCCGCCTGCTGGTGTTAAGATTTCAGGGTCTGTGCAGAATTGGTTCAGAGTAGGGCGCGGAAGAGGTCAGGAAGCGAAGAAGCGGAGCCATCACAGCTACGAGTACGCCGTCGCGCTGGCTGACGTCTCAACCTCGAATTTTTTTCGTTTTTTTTTTTTTTTTCAACAACAAAGAAACCGTTCCTGGCTTTCCGGCCATTCTTCTCGAGTTAGCAAAGACTGGCCCCTCTAGTTCCAGACAAGTCAAGGTAATACAGGGGTTATCGTTGCAGCTGTCGTTGTTTTTGTTCTTGTCGTACGTAGGCGTTGTCGTCGCTGTCGGCTAGTCAAGTGTCCGTCGTGTTGTCAACGAACACAAGTGGGTGGGTCGGCAAATCCGGGAGGGAGCCTCTCCAAAGAAACCAGGAAAGGTTTAGAGTCTGGAATGTGCTGTGACAAGAACAAGTTTCTTCAGCGAAAACAACTTCAGCACCCGACTCTCTTTTCCATGGTCGACGTCAACCCCCCGAGGAGGGTGTTGTGTGCCAGCTTCTTTTTCTTCTTTTCGCTTGGTTTCCTTTCCTCAGCATGTGAAATTCAGCGAACCCCAGCCAAAGTTTCCCCTTTGCTAAGCCTCTTTTGGCTCGAGGGTTTAGCCTCCTTTTTTTTCTTTTCTTTTTTCAAAACGTCTTTTTCTTTTCTTTTCCTTTCCCTTGTTCCTTTTTTTCCACCTCTCATAAAGTTTAAACCCCCCCCCCCCCCCCTTTTATCCACCTACGCCTTGCATCATGGCCTCAAGGCTAAGAAACCGGAGGCAAAAAAAGAAAAGAAAAAGAAAGAGAGACAGCACGAAAAAAAAGCACCCGGCAACTCGGGGCCGGTAGAAACAGCGGTGCCGATGAACCAATATGAAATTAAAAATAGAGAAAATAGATATCCAATAATAAAAACTAGCGCCAACCAGAAGGGATTTCTCCACGACGTATGTCGACAGCCCGAGGTTTTCCACCAAATAACAACTTGCACAATCCCGTAGATATCCGTTTGTCAACACTCTTCCCGTCAAACCATGCCGTGCTTTCCCAGTGCCGCGGACAGCCGGCATCGTGGGCGAAGGCGGAAATCGGAAGAAAATGTCGCTGTGAGACAAAGGGTTGACAAAAGGGAGGTGAGAAAAAAACAAAAGCCAACTTTGTGTTCCCCCTTTTTTCTTGCCCTTTTTTTTTTCTCTTCCTCAGCGAGGTCCACACTTACGCGGCACAGATCACATGCATCGTCATTCGTCACAAACGTCTCCACAACGTCGCGCGGAATGTCGCACTCGTATGTTTTGTGTTCTGCGTTGCCACCATATTGATGTTCCGGTCAGCAAGATGGAACCGAGGCCAGACTGAAAGCAGCAGCTTCAGGCGTCGTCTGTCCTCGCTCCTGTGGCTGAGAGAGACATGCATTACAGAGACAGCGAAAGCGAAATGAGAAGGAGGGGGGGTGATCCTCCGCACGGGCATAAGGATCTGCTGCTCCCTGCGGGGGCTGGGAGTAGGGAGTCGAAGTAGGATACGACGTGGGCTGTTCAAACCGACCACCTTTTCACTTTCTCACCGCTGCTGTCAGATTGTGGAGATTGTTCAAGTAAGACACAAAATTGTCGTGACCCTGCGGTGCTTGTCTGTTGCCAGGTTAAAAAAGAAAAAAGAAGAAGAAGAAAAAGGCCTTTGCCGTATTCCCCCCGTCCCCCCCTCCCCCCCCCCCTCTACATGCATGCCCCTCCGTCGACACCGAGGACCTTGCCGTTGATCCACTCGCCATCCTGCGAGGCCAGGAAAGCAACAACGCGGGCCACGTCAATGGGCAGCCCCACGCGGTGGATGGGCGACCAGCCGGCTGCGTACTAGACAGGGGAAAACGCGCAAGGCCATGTTAGCTGAGAAGCGGAGCGGGGGGGGGGGGGGGGGGTGGCAACCGCAAACACAAACACTACTCCGTACGCACCTCGTCTGTCTGCTCGTCGGTAAAGTCCAGCCCGTTGGGGATGTACTCGCGGCACACGGCGTGGTACATGTCGGTTTTGATGCCGCCGGGGGCGACGGCGTTGACCGTGATCTTTTTGTCGCCAAAGTCTACGGCTCGAAATGTCAGAAGGCTTGGCAGCTTGCCCCGGAGTAGCACGGAAACGAAAAGACCGCAGAAGTCCACCCACCCACGGCCATGCACCGCACAAACGTCTCGATAGCGCCCTTGCTCGCCGAGTACACCGCGTGCCGCGGCACCATCTTTGCCTGCCCTGTGATGGACGCCATCAGGATCAGCCGGCCGCCCACCTGCAGGTGCTTGTACGCCTCGCGGGCCACAAAGAACTGCCCGCGCGTGTTGACGGAGAAGACGCGGTCAAACTCCTCGGGCGTCACGTCCTTGACGTGTCCGAAGCTGACGACGCCGGAGTTGGAGCACACAATGTCCAGCCGGCCCCACACGCGCACCGCCTCCTCGAACAGCCGCACAATCTGGTCCACGTCCGACACGTTGGCCTTGACCGCCGCTGCGTCCGAGCCCGCGGCGCGGATGGCTGCCACAACCTCTTGTGCCGACACGTCGCTGTTGGCGTAGTTGACCACCACCTTGGCGCCGCGCCGGCCCAGCTCCAGCGCCATCTCGCGCCCGATTCCGCGGCCGGCCCCCGTCACGAGCGCAACCTTTCCGGCCAGCGACGCCGCCTGCATGCCCAGCGGGCCTGGGATGGCATCGTACTTGCTGCCGGTGTGCACCTTGTCGGTGGCTGTTGTGTTGACCATTGTGTTGAGGGCTGCCGCTGATCGAGATTCAGGTGGTGATCGACGTGGGAGGGGATGGCGGAAGCCGCGGACAGGTAAGCAGCACAGACTCGAAGAGGTCTGGTCGTCGTACTTGATAGACGTTGGTCTGTGCGGCTACGTTTTTGCCCTGTTGGACGGGAGGACTGAGCTGTCTGGTGGTCTGGAAACGAAGAGCTGCCACTCAGAAGAGAATGCAGGATAGTAGGCCAGGTCTACGACAAACGCAGCGGCAGCCATGCTCTTTTATTCCTCCCGGACATGCCCATGGATCACACCCTTGGGAGCGGCATATCTGTAGGAGGAACTTCAATTTGCTACAACAAGCGGTGGAGGCCGCAGCGAGGTTTCGGTCCGTCGGACGGTGTTGGAGAAGCCCAAACGGCTGACAAGCGACGTTACGCCCCGGACATCGAAACCTTGACCAAAACGGCCGCAGCGGATGTCGAGGCCCACAGAGAGTCCAATAACCAGCATGCCTCGGTGAAGTACTATTGCTCCGTTGCACCTCTGGGGGGAAACACCGTGGGTGTTCCTGTGATGCTTCCACCCGGTTGGCTACATGTCCAGGGAACGGAAGCTAGGAGGGAGCTGGCGCTCCGGGCCAGCCTATGAGCTAAGAGAGCCACCCGAAACGTCTTGACACCTCATATGAGAGCGGCGGGAGCCAGACTCGCTGTTCCGGATCTGACGGTTGATTCTGGACGTCCGGCAGTGTTTCACCAGCATTCCATCAAGCCAGGACTGGTAGGCTGGCCTTCTGTCGCTCCATTTGAACGCCGTATCTTGGTGCTCGTTGGTAGAGATCCGGATGTAGGGATTTGCGGCATCCATGGGCGGTGAGATGGTGCTGTGTCGTGCGACCCGTGCTCATGTGCTCTTTGGTGTGTCCCTTTGCCGCCCAGCACCCCCGCTTGGACTGGATTGGCGAGACTGGCTTGGGCTGCGGCACACCGTATAATACCCAACCTCTCTCATATTCACTGCCGCCTATTACTGGCCCACTGGGGCTTGGATATGCGCGGCCACGGACTTGAGGGTGGGGAGAATGCGCCGCATTGTCCGACAATGATGAGAGAGAAACGGAACCCCGGGAAGTGGCCTGGCCATGGATCTGCTGGCCGACAGGCACTGGCCTCAAAGTGTCACAAAGGATGCATGGCCTCCCGCTCGTCTTGACTGGAAGGCCTTGTCCAACGAGGGACCCGTGAGAGATGTTCCTCCATGTTTCCCACGTTCCCTCGTAACGTCACGGAGGAGGGGTCGACGATCGGGGGTGTGCTGTCCTATGTACGGCCGAGAACGGTCATGGGAGGGGGTTCGAGAAAGCTTTCTTTTTGCTTCTAGATGCCCCTGCGCGGCACTTGGGCGACAGTCAAGGCAGCGATCATGCCCAGCCGTTGACGTATTACTGGCGACGATGGCCCGGTGGCTAATAAGACGGCATGGCGGCTGCGGCTTGCTTTTTGGACTCAAAAAAGACCGCGCTGCAAGCTATTCGTCATCTTTTATTTTTTTTATGTTTTGATTCTAACGGCCAGACAACATGACATCCAAGCAAATGTCGACTGTCGATGCGATGTATTTGGGCGCAAGAGCTGTTCAGGGGCAAGGGCGCTGAAAGTCGTTTTACACGCCGTTTTGTGTACGTCATAGCTTTAGGCCTGAGGCATAAGGCATGAACCATGACCTGAAAGCCCCACATGCTTGGCCCGCTTCAGGTAGCGCCGCCCCTTCAGGTCGGTATGCATTGCCCCTCCCCTAAGACCTCAACTCTGTAGCTGCTTAATAGTTCAAGTGCCTTCCTCCTCGACCCCGAGCTATCGCGAAGCGCTATTCGTGGACGTCGACGACACAGGTCCGCGGCGGCATTGAGAAACAATCGCCACTTCAGGAACACGGCGGGAAACGGCCGTTCCGTGCTACCTAGCACAGTCGTCGCAGAGTTTGGGCCGCACTTTGCAGGGCTCCTGCTCGCGTCGACGTCCTTCTATGCCTTCCTCCTTCGAGCTCCGCCGTCCTACCTCCGAACACAGCAACACTTCGTGCATCTCCTCGTGCATCTCCTCGCTTCCTCCTACCCCCCTCCCCTAAACCATGCCAGAAGACGATCAGGCCAAGCGTGGCCTTCTCTCGTCTGACCATGCCGCCCACCGATCGTCCTACGAGCTCGCCGACAGCGACCGCGAGTCCGACCTCGACGTCACCGAGTTTCTAGACTCTGACCCTGTACTCGTGAAGGATACTCATGATCAGGGCGACAATGGCATACAGCGCCGGTCACGCTTCCTGTCCACCCTACTTGGCGGCCTGCCGCGGCGCTGGTCCTGCTCGCGTTGCTGCATTGTGGCACTGGCCGTCGGCGGCGTCGTGTTCCTGCTGGTGGCTGCAAGTGGCGGTTTTGTCTACAAGAAGCTGGCTGAGGAACCGCCCTATGGCCAGTCTCCGCCCTGGTACCCGACCCCCAAGGGCGGCACAGTACGCACGTGGACCGACAGCTACACAAAAGCGAGCGAGATGGTGCGCCGCATGACGCTCGCCGAAAAAGTCAACATCACAACCGGCACCGGGTGGCAGATGGGCCTGGCCGTCGGCACCAACGGACCCGCCGTCCACGTGGGCTTCCCGCAGCTCAACCTCCAGGACGGGCCCTTGGGCATCCGGATGGCGGACAACAGCACGGCGCTGCCCGCTGGCATCACTGTCGGTGCCACCTGGAACCGGCAGCTGATGTACGAGCACGGAAGGGTACACGCTGTGGAGGCTCGGGGAAAGGGCGTGAACGCGCTGCTCGGCCCCTGCGTCGGGCCCCTGGGTCGCATGCCGGCCGGTGGCCGTAACTGGGAAGGGTTTGGCTCCGACCCGTACCTCCAGGGCGTCGCCGGCGCCGAGACCATCCGCGGCATCCAGAGCCAGGGCATCATGGCCACGATCAAGCACTTTGTGGCCAACGAGCAGGAGCACTTCCGTCAGCCCTACGAGTGGGGATTGCCAAACGCCATCAGCTGCAACATTGACGACCGCACGCTGCACGAGCTGTACGCGTGGCCGTTTGGTGATGCCGTCAAGGCCGGCGTTGCCAGCGTCATGTGCAGCTACAACCAGGTCAACAACAGCCACGCCTGCGGCAACGCCAAGCTGCTCAACGGCATCCTCAAAGACGAGCTCGGGTTCCAAGGCTTTGTCATGTCTGACTGGCTGGCCCAGCGGGCGGGCGTAAGCACTGCCCTCGCGGGGCTGGACATGACCATGCCGGGCGACGGCCTTCGGTGGCAGAATGGGCACTCGCTGTGGGGACCCGAGCTGACGCGCTCGGTGCTCAACGGGTCGGTGCCCCTCGACCGCCTCAACGACATGGCCACCCGCATCGTCGCCGCCTGGTACCAGATGGGCCAGGACGACCCCGACTTCTTCGACAGCACTGTCCGCGGCCGTCCCAACTTCTCGTCGTGGACCAGCAACCGCACGGGCGTGCTGTCGCCCGGCAGCCCCTCCGCACAAGAGGCCACCGAGGTCAACCAGTTTGTCAATGTGCAGGGAGACCACGCCGCCGTGGCGCGTGACATTGCCGCTGAAGGCATCGTGCTCCTGAAAAACACCAACAACACGCTGCCGATCGGCACAGACGGGGTCACGGGCCAGCGGCACCGTGTCGTGAAGACGGGGCACCCCCCTCTGCGCGGCGGCCGAGACGCTGGGCCGCCATCAGGAACAAGGGTCAAGATTGGCGTCTTTGGCGAGGACGCGGGGCCGGGCGCGGGACCGAACGTCTGCAAGGACCGCGGCTGCAACCAGGGCACGCTGGCCTCCGGCTGGGGATCGGGTGCCGTCGAGTTCCCCTACCTGGTGCCACCCGTGGACGCACTGTCCGCCGCGTTCAACCAGTCTCAGGTAGACCTGCGCCTGCACACCACGAACCAGCTCGACTCAAGCGACCTTGCCGATCTGGATGTGTGCATTGTTTTTGCCAACGCCGACGCAGGCGAAGGCTTCATGGCGCGGGGCGGCATCGGCGGCGACCGCAACGACCTGCTGCTGCAAAAGGGCGGCGACGACCTCGTATACACTGTAGCCGTGGGCTGCGGCGGCGGCGCAGGCGATGTCATTGTCGTGGTCCACACCGTGGGGCCCGTCGTCATGGAGCGCTGGATCGAGCTGCCACAGGTGAAAGCGGTCCTGCACGCCAATCTGCCCGGCCAGGAGAGTGGCAATGCTCTTGCCCAAGTGCTCTTTGGGCACGTCAGCCCCAGTGGCAAGCTGCCCTACACCATCGGCCGCACGCTCGCCGATTACGGCGCCGGTGCCGCTGTCATGTACCTCCCCAACGGCATTGTGCCCCAGCAGGATTTCAGCGAGGGCCTGTACATTGACTACCGCTACTTTGACAAGAACGACATCGCGCCACGCTTTGAGTTTGGGCACGGGCTGTCGTACACGACGTTTGCGCTCGGCAACCTGAGCGTGCAGGGCGTGCAGCCCAAGAGCGCGCTGCCGGCGGCACGCCCGCTGCCGGCAGCGGCGGCCCCCGAGTACGACAACACGCTGCCGGACGCGAAGGAGGCGCTCTTCCCTCGCGGGTTCCGCCGCCTTGAAAAGTACATCTACCCGTACCTCGAGTCTGTAGACGACCTCGTGTCCGGGTCGTACCCGTACCCGGACGGCTACGACACGGTGCAGCCGCCGTCGGGCGCGGGCGGCGATGAGGGCGGCAACCCGGACCTGTGGGCCACGTACGTCAGCGTCAGTGTGGACGTACACAACACGGGCGCGCGCGCAGGCAAGGCCGTCGTGCAGCTGTACCTGGCGTACCCCGAGGGCGCGACCGACGACCCGCTGGCCGCGGGCGTCGATTTCCCGATCAAGGTGCTGCGCGGGTTTGACAAGACGCCCGTGCTGGAGCCGGGCGCGGCGCAAACGGTGACGTTCAACCTCACGCGGCGGGACCTCAGCTACTGGAACGTGCAGCACCAAAACTGGGCCATGGTGACGACGGGCGGGCCGTACCGGCTGCTGGTGGGCCACAGCTCGCGGGATCTGCCCCTGCAGGGGACGTGGTAGGGCAGTGGGCCGGACAAGGTCTTCTTTTCCCTCTTCTTTTTTTTGGTATTTTTTCTAGTCTTTGATGGCGTCATGATGTTCTTTCTGGTGTGTTTGGCGTTGCGTGGGATGGACGGCTGGAGTAGTACGAATATCCGAGGCTTTTACTGAGGCCCGGTGTGATTTCCGAATATGATGGATTTCTATTCGGGAGCATTGTCTTTTTCTTTTTTCTTTTTAACGTCAATAAACGATGTCGCCCCGGCTTGTGCGAGGCACACGAGGCCCAACCAAGCACGACGTTGGGTGTTGGTGAGACGTCTTGGGAAACGTTACTCGAAGAGGAAATATTAAAGCTGGGACGCCGGTGGGTCGGAAAGCATCATCTGCCAAAACGCCTTTTTTTTATTTCGTGAGATTTCGCGCAACAAAAAAAGAAAGAAAAAGGCGTCATATCATGTGACTGCGCGACGGGGGAAAAACGACCTGCGACGCCCAGTCACACGGTTTAGTCGCTCCTTTTCCGTCGTATTTTTCTTCTTTGCTTCCTGTCTTCCCCTATCTTGCCTCGCTTCCCTTGCCTCCTCTCCTCGTTCTCTTTTCCGTTCAAGCCATCTACCGACAACTCTGTCCAGCCTGCCCCGTCCAGCCAACCGTCCACGGTTCGAATCGACGTCATTCTCGTCGCTTTCTTTCCACCGCTCCCAATTGCTTCCAAACCGCCCAATATGGCTGACTCATCACCGGCGACCCCCAAGGACGCAGAGGCGCAGTCACACGACCCGAAGCCGCGCCGCTCGTTTGCTGCCCAGCTGCGCGACGATGTCGACCTCGCGTACGCCTACGTGCCGCTGCTGCTGTATTGCATGGTGTCGGGCCTGTCCGACAGCGTTGCCTTCAACGCCGCAGGGGTGTTTGTGAGCATGCAGACGGGTATGTCGCGGGCCGAAAGAGAGTCCCCTCGACGCTCTCCCCCCTTGTCTTCTTCCTCCTCTTCTTCTAGGATCTCTCGCTCACACCGCCCTTTTCTGCAGGCAACACCATCTTCCTGGCCCTGGGCGCGTCGCATCTGCCGGCCGGCCAATCCCGGCTGTGGCTCAAGGCCATTGTGTCGATCGGCTGTTTCCAGGCCGGTGCCTTTGTGTTCTCGCAGTTTCGGCGGCTGGGTGCGCAGAAGAAGTGGGTGCTCTTTGCCTCGTGCTTTGCGCAGGCGGCGCTGGTCCTTGTCTCCGCTGCTCTGGCCGAGGCCGCCGTCGTGCCCGCGTTCGCCGACAAGCACCTGTCGACGGTGGAGGAGTCGGCGACGCGCATCGCACAGGCCAACGACAACATCGTGCTGCTGCCGATTGCGCTGCTGGCCTTCCAGTTCGGCGGCCAGATCTACACGAGCCGCGTGCTCGGCTACGGCGAGGTGCCCACAAACGTGCTGACGTCTCTGTACTGTGACCTCTTCTCGGACCCGAAGCTGTTCGTGTCCGTCCGGACCAACGCCAAGCGCAACCGGCGCATCGCTGCCGCCGTCCTCACGCTGGTGGGTGGCATTGCGGGCGGCTGGCTGCAGCGCAGCGCTGGCGGCATGCCGGCGGCGTTGTGGCTTGCCGCGGCCTTCAAGCTCGTCATCAGCGTGTCGTGGCTGGTGTGGCCGGCAAAGCCGTAGGGGAGAGTCGGGGCCCGGGCGGAGGGGGGGCTTTGCTGGGCCATCCTTCCATACCAGCCCACGGCGTGGGTGTTTTCAGGTTCTGGTTTATTGCGAGAAGTGCCTCTTTGTTTTTAGAATTTGTGCTCTCCATTTCGGCCTTGCATTTCCTCGCTCACATTCCCTCCCGGATTTCTCTTATTTTCCAGTCAACATTGGGACCCAGCAACATAGACACAGCATACATTAGATATCCCCCATACACCCGGCCTCTGGCTGAATAGAATAAAACAGGCGCATACTGCCAGCACACACGGCCCGTCTTCGAAGGTTCTCTGAAGCAAAGACGAGCAAAGGTGCTCGTCTACGATCAAAAGGATGTCTGGGGCCCGCGCCTCATTGCTTTAGCTGGTATGGCGGGGGCTGCAGTTCGTCGTGGCCGGTCTTGCTTTGATCGTAGTATTGTTGCTGCTGCTGCTGCTGCTGCTGCTGCTGCTGCTCGTGGTACTGGCGTTGGTGTTGCTCCCTCAGCTGTTGTTTGCAGTGCTTCTTCGACTTGGACCGCCTAATGCCGAACACGGCCAAGCCGACAGAGGCGATGAGCATGATCAGAACCCTCATGTTTTCGGGGGTTTCTGTCGAGGAGAAACAAAGATGAGGTAAAGGAGAATCGGGAACAGCAGAGATCGCTGTGTTGTCGTCTGCGTTGAAGGGAAGGCGAGCTGGTGATCGGTCGTTTGGGAGATGACAGTTCGAAAGGAGACTTGGGGGGCAGGGCACTCATCTGAACGTCTGAAGAACAAAGTTGACGACGCACTCGTCTTATAGCAGAGATTCCAAAGCTTCTGTGCAGGAAGTCCGCGTCTTGCAGGTCTCCCCCATCCAAGGAAAGGAAATAAAGTGGGTCATGCTTCATGCTTCTGTTAGGCACCGAGATAACACAAAATTAGAAAAAAAAGAATGGCATTCCGACACACACAGCGTAGGAGTCTACGCAGTACGGGGTATGGAGCACGGAGACATAGTATGCCAGGAAAGCTTACTTCCTGGTCGCTGCGCTCAGGCGTCCAATCTGCCGTCGTGTCCCCCTCCTCCCTCCTTCGCGCCTCTCTCTCGATAGTCCTTTGTCTGGTTTGGGTTTGGTCACTGTCGGGGCTGGTAGACACCGCTGCTACGAAAAAGCATGGGGCTGTGCTGCCAGAACATGACGACGTAATACACGTCATGCAGCAAAGGCACCAAGGTAATAGTGTACTGTGCCATCCTGCTTTCAAGGCTCACTCTGGTCCCGTGGCAACAAAGTAGCACATTGATGTGTGCTAACTGTAGACTTTATTCATTGGATTTCGTTGGGTGTGATCGAATATCTGTGGAGAGAAGAGGTCTTTGACTGTAGTGGACTTTCAGGTGGTGGGCAGTGACAACAGCAAATCAATATGTGGGTGAATAGCAAGCCCCGGGTGACGAAAAATAAGACCGTCCATGAAGATTTAGGCAGACTGCATAAGTCTTGGGTCTCCAACCATGTATGTACAAATATATGCAATAATTAAATAGACAAAGTGCAGTGCAAAGTACCCCTTGTCCAGCAAGGGATGTCTGGGAAGAAACAGGAGTGACGGGCCGCCGAAGGAAGAAAAACAAACCCCAAATGCAGCAGGAACGGGAAATAACATGTAAAAACGCTGGGCGCCTCGCTAAATCACCGTGCTTCAAAACAAAGAGAGGGGGCAGTAAAAGAAATGGGGGAGTTTGGGGGGGTGGGGGGGTTGAAAACAGATACTGGCTCTTCCTCGCTTGGCGACACCAACGCACTCACGTAGCTTACACACACTCTCTCTACATCCACCTCCTCTGCCTCAATACCACGTCGGCGGTGTCGACCAGTGCCGCAGCATCGTGGCCACGGCACGCATCCACTCGGCCTCGAAGCACTGCGCCAGCTGCGCGTACTCGTCGGGCCGCGGGTCGTAGCCGCCGTCGGTGGCCCACATCTCGGGCTTGCAGGCCTCGGCGGCGGCGTGCAGCGGAATGAGGCCGTCGTCGAGCATCTTGCAGAGGCACAGCCAGGCCATGTTCCAGCTGCGGTTGGACAGGGGGTCGCTGCGCACGCGCTGCTGGGCGTCGGCGACAAGGGCGCCGCTGAAGGGGTAGCTGGGCGTGAGGCCGCGCAGCTCGGTCAGGAACTGGCTGCTGTCGACGACGTAGTGCAGCCAGGCGGCGGTCATGGGCTCCTGGAAGGCGCGCGCGTCGGCCTCGTTGTCGCAGGCGGCGGCGACCTGCTCAATACGGCGCAGCTCCGTCAAGGTGTTGACGCGGTGGGTCACGAGCGAGTCGATGAGCTGCCTGATTGACTTCTCGGAGGGTGTGCGAGGGGGAGGGGGGGGGGGGGGGGAGAGACAGGTCTCCGAGTTAGAGCTAGACCTGCCTTGCAGGAGAACAAGAGGCAAACAGAGGAGGTCAGGTCTGGGGCCCAAATCTGAACTCACAGAAGAGGTCCGGCCTCTCTCCCGGCTGCCTGGACTGCCGGAATTTCTCGAGCGACTGGACGACATGGCTAGCAGAGTGGTTGTCTGTGCTGACTAGGGGTTGAGGAAGGCCGAAGGAGGGAGGTGAAGGGTTGGCGCCGTTGTGGCGGGATGCTTTGGCGAGGCGATGTGTGAGTCTACAAAGGAAAGGGAAAGGCCGTCCTCATGTTATATGCATCGTCGTGGGAGCCTGAGGTGATGTTGATGCTTGACGATGATGCCAAGGCCGACGATGGAGAAGCGTGCTGTCCTCTCTTCATGCCGTCGACTGTGCTTCAAAAAAGGCGGGATGCTGTTCAGGCCAAAATCCCTTTTCCTCGTTCTATTCCCGGCCATGCAAAGAGCAGAAACGAAAGCAAAGAGAACGAGAAGGGTATTTTTATTTATTTTGTTTCCAGATAGACCCAGCAAAGCAAAAATCTGCCTGGCGTCTCCCGGCTTTCTGGAAAGAGGAATGTCTGACTGTCACGATACGGCGTGTGATTGAACTCAGAACTAACGCAGGTCCCGAAACCCACTCGCCCAATCGAAGCACGGAGATCCCCTGTCCTCCGAAATAAGATCGAACAGCTTGCCGCATGGCTGGTGTAAGTGTGGTGAGTCAAGGGCGTGCTGCTGCAGCGCTTAGTCGATGAGGGGAGAGCAACAATAAAGGACCGACGCTGGTGCCTCAAAACAAGACTGTGCGGCTTTCCGCCGACGAGATAAAAGGACACAGCCACATCGCGTGCCATGCCACGACAAGGATGGAGCCGCGACGAGGGGATGTTGGAGGAGGTGGGAGGGGGGCCGGCATGTCGTTGGCGCGTTGGCGAAAGCAAGGTCCGCCGCATATGTGGCTTATGATGCGTGATGTCAGAACGTCAGAGATGGAAGAGCGCCCCATAAGGCTGGAGAGAGGGAGAGGGAGAGAGAAAGACAGGGGGGGTGAGATTTGAGTTTTTGATCGGCCACGAAATGTCCAGGAGCCGCCTTGTGGGGTCGTCGAGAGGCCAAGGTCCATGTTGACGAATATATTGGAGACTCAAAACGGAAAGCGGAATGCAGAGGGACCAGGGGGGGAGCGAAAGCAAGAAAGGGATACACAACCGGGCAGACCATTGTGGCAATACCTACGCCGTAGCCAAGAAAACCTGTGAAGCCGCCAAGGCGATGCGTGAAGCTGATACCGCCGAATCGGCGGAGACGGGACGGGAACTGCGACGGGAACTGCCTACTTACAACGGCGAGGCCGCCGGTTTGGAATCGGTAGTGATTCCAACAACGCTACTTGGGACATGTTAGCCTGGCGGGTGGAGAAAGCGGAGAGGCAACACGGACTTCCGACCGGCGCCTGTGCAAAAACGCTTGTGCTGGTTTGCTATTGCTGCGATCCTGAAATTGTCGTTGTTCTCTATCAGTGGGAATTTGCCTGTCGGATTCTGGTGTTCCAGGAGCCAACTACGAGCGAGTGCCTCGGAGGCCTGGCAAGAAGAGGTTGCGTACTACGGGGTGAGATGAGAGCATGACAAGGGGGGGGGGGAGATAGACAGAATGGGCAGAGGAGAAAAGATGAAGAAAAAGAAATGGAGGTTCTGACATGATGAGACGAGGCGAGATGGGCGGAGACTGCCAAGAAATCAGAGAAGAAAAATAGAAGGAACCGGCGGAGGAGAGAATAAGGGACCTGGTTCGGTGGAACCAAAAATAAAGAACGATGGAAACGAAAACGTTGCTCACCCTCTCCCGTCAGCCCTAGGGCAGGGCTGAACGGTTTCCCTGGACAGTGCCAGGGGAGATTCCAAAGTTGCGCTTAGGAGCCAATCAGATCGTCAGCTGTCCCTCCCCCACCGCCTGGTCTTCCCCTAACAGTGCTGGTGGCCACGGCTTGGGACGTTGCCGAGAAGAAAGCGGCAGCCCATCTGACATGGGATGAGACGCAAAGCGCAAGGTGGGAGGCTAAAAGTGCGGCAGGCAAATGCAGGAGACGAGCGGGCGAGGGAGTCTGGCGGTTGAGAGGGGGGTGGTTAGCAAGATGAGAAGAAGCAGACTAAGATACAATAATGTGAGACCCAAAACAGAGAGACACAAACATACCGACGAGGCAGCAAAACGGGCAGAAGGGGGGTGAGCAGTGAGGCCGTTAGAATCAAGAGAAACCACCGTCGTGTGCCGAAAAATTAACGTCCTGGCAGCAGGTTGTCCGTCGTTGGAATACGAGACGTGGGAAGGACCATAGGAAAATAAACAAAAAAATACCGCCGACTCAAAAGACGAAAAAAAACCGCGTTGTTTTGAGGGCCCGGGGGTATTCGAAACCCCGACCTAGGGATCTGCAATCCCTCGCTCTACCACTGAGCTACACGCCCGTAACAACAGCGTCGGGGGCGAGCGCCAGTAGCAGGCTCTTTAAGAGCCGCGACCGTAAACAAGGTGGGGAGGGAGTGGAGCGCCTCTCGATGGACGACGGCGCGCGAGAATGGAGAAAATGCCTACAGCGGAGAGAAACCCAATATGATCGGATCGTGACACTGGTCCTCCAGAGATATCAAGCACACCCCAAAGCTGGAGCCATCCATTTGGTCAGGTTGGATCTAAAAGAAAAACAACCATCGTGAGAAACACCAAAGAGTTGTTGCAGCTCCCCATTACATCCCGCCTTGTACGCAAATAACCAAATTCGAGAATCTTGCCCAAAAAACAAGCACGCCCAGTATATCCTATAGCCTTGGAAATGAAACGTTGTCCCGATGCTGTAATCCTGTCACGGCCATCACCGCCCTCGTCCTGGCCACAGTGCTTCCTCGCCTGCGCACATACGTATCGTATCGTACCAAGCTGTGCCCCCTCATGCTTCCTCGTCGTCCGTCTGGCCCCCATCTTCGCTGTCGCTGCCCTCGCCCCCATCCGCGCCCCAGTCCGCGCTCTCAAGTCCCTGGCCATTGACCACAAGGCTCAGCAGCCACCCCAGCACCGAGACGCCGCCAAACACGCACCAGGCGAGCAGCTCGCCCCTGGGCTGGATGTGCGTTGATAGCGAGAACAGCGCACCGGACAGGAAGGGACCGACGCTGCGCCCGGCCGCGGACAGTGTTTGGGCAATGCCGTTGAGTGTGCCGAGCAGCTCATTTGAGGGGCACGAATTGTTGATCTGAAGAAAAGTCAGGGGTGTTTCACTTTGGGGGTGGCGGCCCCGGCGTGGGAGAGGAACAGCAACAAAAAAAAAAGGCACCACTAGAAAAACCTACCAGCAACATCACGCTCGACAGCCCCCCGACGGCGCAGATGTTCTTGATCACGAGCACCGCTGCCACCTCGCCAAAAAGCCACCACTCGCTCGTGCCAAGACCAAACAGCGGCGGGTCGTCTGCGCGCGTGACCCACGGCATCAGCATCATGCTCAGCGCGAGCCCAAACAGCGCCCCGCGGTAGGTGCCCAGGTTGCCCATCTTGGCCTTGAGCGGCTGGAACACCGTCGCCTGGAACAGGATGGTCGCAAACCCGGCAAACGAGAGCAGCAGCCCGATTTTGCCCGGCGCCATGCCCCGGCCTGTCGGCGGCGGCGCGGCCGAGAAGATGGGGTACAGGCTGTTGAAGCTGATGTTGGACAGCTGGAAGACGAGGTACGTCAGCAGCAGAATCACCGTCTTGTGGTTGATCAGCTGCCAGACAGCGGACGGTCTGCCGTCGCCCTTGGCGCTGCCGTACTGGCGGTCGCTGTCCTCCTCGCCCGCGTCCGTCGTGTCGCCGTCGCGGGCCCCGTCCTCGGAGACCCTGTCGCCGTCATTGCCCAGCAGCGGACTTGCCTCAGCCTGGGCTTCTGGGCGGGGCATCGGCACGCCGCAGCAGCACCACTTCCACAGGTCGTCGATCCACGCGAGACGAGGCGGCAGCGTTCGCCGGTCGCGGCTGTCGAGCGTCTCGTCAAAATACAGAGCCAGGACAACGACGGCGACGCCGAGCAGCACGGCGCTGCCAATGTTGGGCGCCAGGAAGGGGTACTTGCTGCCGGGCTGGCCCACGAACAGGCCACCCAGCGCAGGCCCCGTGATGGATCCCACGGAGTAGATGATGGGCAGCCACGTGAACGCGCTGCTCTGGTTTGTGCGGTCCGTCACCTCGCCCAGGCACGTGGGCACGACCGCGGCATTGCCGTTGAGAAGGCCCATGGCGACGTGGATGACGACCACCTGCCAGTACCGCGAGCAGAACCCAAAGAGGCCGAAGCAGAGCATCAGCAGAAAGGACCCCAGCAGCATGACGGGCTTGCGGCCGATTGCGTCCGACAGGTAGCCCCAGAACAGGTTCGTCGCCAGCTGCGCCAGCGCAAACGTCGACGCCAGCAGCCCCACATACAGGCCCATTTCGCCGTCGGCGATCTCGTCAAACGACCCGACCATGGTCGGCAAGTACGGCGAGATCGAGTTGAGCGCCGTCTGCTCGGCGAGGCTGAGCAGGGCGAGCAGCCCGAGCTGGCGCACCGGCAGCGGCGTCGCGCCGACGCCGCGGCCGAGACGATTGCGGCCACTGCTGTCATCGCCGCCAGCGGGGGACGGCAAGGGGAATGTGTGGTAATACCCGGCCGACGATGGGCGTCGCGCGCGCGGTGCTGTCGACGTGTCGTTCGCAGCAGAGCGCCGCCGGCTGCCGACGGACCCGCGCCGGTCGAAGGACGGGAAGACATCGCCGGCGTGGAACGAGCCCCGGGAGGCCATGCGCGGGTGAAGCGGCGGCCGCGCGCCTGCCGCGGCCGCGCTGATGGTGCTTGCGTGGACCATGATTCGGGGACGGCCGTCACGAAGCCAATGCCAGGCAGATTCTTCCGGGAGCAGCCGGGGAGAGGGAACTGGGACTTTGTTTGTCCGAACTGTGAGACGAAAGGAGAGCGATGGTGTCGGGCGTGGGGGATCCAAGGCAGGCTCGAGGACAAGAGTCGAGTCAAACGGCCGCCTTCATTCTCGTCAGAAGCCCGAGAGCACGTCACAGCCGCAGCGGCGCGCAGATCGCTGTGCAGATCGATAAACGGCGCTGGCCTGATCGGAGGGCGGCGGGGCAAAGTTTTTCGTTGGCGCGCGGGGGACGCCGGCAGGGGTGGAACGCCGCAACAGGAGGCATGCAGCGCGGCAGATAGCAGATAGCAAAAAGAAGGGGTTGGGCATGCGGCCTAGGGAGGGACACGCCGGCAGGAATGGTCCATGCAAACGAACACATGGGTTGGAAATCACAGCCCTGGCCAGTCCGAACCGATCGGCTCGAAAGAACAGTCCTGGTCATCCTCGTCGTCTTTTCGTTCTCCCCCCCCCCCCCCCCCAGTTTCGAAGCAGTCTTTTCGTTATTCATTTTAGACCGTCCCACAGCGCTACCACATCCTCCCGTCGCAAAAGGACGGAGCAGAAACGCTCGAAGAGCAAGCCGCGCAATGCAGCTGTGCAGGAGTCAGCGAACGGAACGGTCGTGGTCGGCATCCATCCGTCAGGCGTTGCAGCTCGCTGGCTGCTGTGGGCGGGGACAGCTTTGTGCTCCTGGGCCTGGCCTGGCCAGCTACGGAGTACATGTAAGTGGGGCACCCGGCGTTAGGGGCGCCAAGCTTTGTGATTCACTCCCAGTCGCTCCTTCCCAATGCGGAAAGCACGACCGGCCGCCGACGACTGCTGGAGAGGCTCTGTTAGCAAAGAAGAGCCTCGCCCAGAGCCTTGGCAGGCGGCTGTGGCCGTCCGGGTCGTGGGGAAAGTAAATAAGAATAACAGAAGCAGACAAAGGCACGAAGAAAGCAGGACGGTTCACCCATCACCAGCGTGCTCTCGACGGCGGTGGCGCGCGTGCGGCCGCTGTTTTTTTTCTCTATTTTTTTCTGTTTTTTTTTGTTCGTGTCATCGCACTTCCCGATTAGGAAACAGCAACCAGGTGCCCAGGTGCCCGTCCATAGTGACGAGGAAGCCGACGAGAATGACGCCGAGAGCACGGAAAAACCAGAGTCCCCGTGGGGGAGGAGGCACAGCTGCGGCGCTCCTGCTATTTATTTGCCCTTCCTGGACAGCTGGGCTTCCGTCTCTCGCCCGTCCCCCCAACTCTGCGCTCTCTCTTCCGATCCCACATCTTGTTCGGCCACAACGCAAGGGCTCGCCACTTTCTTTTCGCTGTTCCTCTCTTTCAAGTCTTCTCTGTCTCTCTTCTTCTCTGCTTCTCTGCTTCTCCGCCATTCTCTCTGCAACGAAACCGCGCTCTCGCCTGGGCTCTTCCGTGATCCGGCTCGCTCCATTCCTCGAAAGCTTCACCTCGCAATCATGGCTGCTGCTGCCCTCAAGAAGATCTTCAACATTCTCCTTCTCTCGACCGTACCCGCCACCATCTCCTGCGGGGGCGGGACCTCACCTCCCTCGGCCCTGCACATGGATGACGAGCAGCACCAGAACATGGAGCTCATGACGTTCACAGGGTAGGCCAGCTCAGACTCACAACATGCAGCATCCAGCCCCCCTCTCCCTCCCCCCCTCTTCCCTCTCCCTCTCCCAGTCTCTTGCTTTACCCCCGTGCTAAAGTCAGACCCTTGCCCTTCTCCATCCCCCCCTGCAGCTGCCACTTCGGCAATACTGATACTTGTTCCGACATCTATTGGTACCACAGGTCGACCGGCATCGTATGGGTGAGTACATTGCCGGGCGCTGATCAAGACACGCCAGACACCCGGAACGGACGAGAAGCGCAAGGGGTCGGTGCGGTGCGCCGCGAGTAGCAACAACGAGATCGAACCGATCAGCCCGGCACCACTTTGGCCACGACGTTCTTTACACCCACGCTCATTACGACACCCTTTCCTTTGTCAGGCACTTGCTGCCACCACGCTCGCTACCCCACGTTCACTACCACACACTTTCTTTTTGCCAGGCACTCGCTGCCGCCCACGCTCTTTACAAGGACATTTCCTTTGTCGGCCGTTTTATTTCTACGACTGCACGACATCTCATGAGGCAGGCCTACATGGGAAAACGGATCTTCTTATACCCCGGCAACTCTCGCCACCAATTACGACGGCATGTTATCATGGATACGGTTATGATTATGGTCATGGTCATGGCCATTCACGGCACGGATATGGATACGGATACGGCGTACGGGAACTCGGAAATCGGAAAACAGGAAACGGGGCAAAAGATGGAAGAAAAGAAAAAGAAAAAGAAAAAAAAACACTCCGTACGTAGCATAAAGAACGAGGCCGCACTGAATGTTTTATGCATCTAAAGCCCCCCCGGATAGCCCAATCTACGTATCCAGGCTGCGCAGACCTGTGTCGGGTCACGTCCTCCAATTTGCTCTCCACGGTGACATCATTAGGCAGCCAGAATGCGACCTCGGGACTCAGTCCACCCTCTTCTTGAACATCAGCACTGAGCCTAGTGCCACGCCCCGCACCGACTCCTTGCCCTTTTCGACACCTGCTGCCTGCTGGATGCGCTCGACCTCGCGGCGCAGCTTGCGCAGGATGTTGTTCTCGGTTTTGACGTCAGCCGCATGGGCTTCGCACCACCGCGTGTAGGGGCTCGACGTGGACATGACCGTTTCCATCGTGTCCATGCCGACCTGGAGGTCACCGTGCTGCATGAAGTGCTCGTCCATGGTCCAGTCGCGGCGCACATACTCGGCCTCGGGGAAAACGGCCGCACCGGTGGCGGTGACGACGGGGGTCGGCGCGGTCCACGGCAGCACCAGGTCCACGTACTTGTTGCGCACCAGGCGGTTGCCCTCGTTAAAGTAGGGCATCAGGTCGCGGTCCTGGAACTGGTCCATGGCGGCCTGGACGGCGTCGGCGGCGACGGTGGCCGGGTGCACACGCAGGTCGCCTGTGGTCCAGATCGCGACGGACCCGCCGGGCTTGACGACCTCGGCCGCACGCTGCCAGAACCGTTGCATGTCAAACCAGTGCGCGGCGTTGCCGGCGACGACGAGGTCGACGCTGTTGTCGGCGAGCAGCGGCACGTCGTCGTCGTCACCCGCCGACGCAGACTCTGCCGCAGACTCTGCCGCGGGCGCCTTGCCAAAGCCGTCCGCCGTCCCCAGCCCGTAGCGGACGGCCTCGCCCGACACGGTCGACGTGCCGCCCAGCTCGCGGGCGGTGGCGAGCATGCCGGGGGCCGGGTCGAAGCCGACAACATGGGCAAAGTGCCCCGCGAGCGACCGCGCGACGTTGCCCGGCCCGCAGCCGACGTCGACAACGGTGCCGAACTGGCCGCCCGTGGCCCGGTGGTGGTCGACGACGAACGCGTAGACGCTAGGGTGGTAGTCGGGGCGCACTTGGGCGTAATGCTTGCCCTGGGCGGCGTTGTAGGTGCTAAACGTCTTTTCCTGCGGGGCAGCCATCGTGGCGGCGGTTGGCGTTGCGCGGCGATGGAAGGGAAGGCAGCGCAATTCCACGTTCGAAGGCGTCCGAGACTTCTTTGAAGGTCGGGGCCTTACATACTCGAATGACTCCCCCTCCGACACATATGCCTTCCAGCTTCTGGTGGAATTATCGTCCGGGGCTTATGCCTCTCCAGGCATTGTGGATGCTGGTTGGATGCTGGTTGGATGCAAATCGGTTGTCGGCAGTTTTCCGAAAAGTCCGATGTCCGGCCGGAAGCCATGCTGGGAAGTCCCGCGGGCCAGGATATCAGAAGGAAGGCTGCGGGCGACGAGGGAGATCTTCACCGTACTTTGTTTCGGCCCAGCGCTAACAGGATCGACTCTCCCCGTTGTTTGCAGACGCGGGGACCGTTGTACTGCGGAGTATGACATGTGATACCAACACACCCACCGAGATGTCCAGGCCGAGTTTGCCCTCTCGTCTTGAAGGACGCCCCAACCGTCCCAATTGCCGTCCCCAGCTTCTTCAAACCGCAGCTATAGTAAGGTACGCAACACTCCCGCTTGCCACAGATTGAGAGCCGCTGCACCTCAGCTACGCCATCGCCCCGCATCACCATGAACTTCGGTCTCAACGCCCTCTACAAGGCTGCGGCCGACCTGCGCCCCCGGCGACCGACTGTGGCCACGGCCTCGACCGCTGCTGCAGTTGTCGGTCTGACGGCCGCCGTGGTCGGTCTGAACCGCCTCCTGAACAGCCGCGCCCTCGGCAATACCTTGCTCGCCCAGGCCCCGGACTGGCAGGACTGGTCCAAGGAGATTGTCCTCATCACGGGCGGCAGCAGCGGCATCGGCCGAAGCATAGTAGTCGAGTTTGCGCGCCGCAGCATCAAGGTCGTCGTCTTGGACCTGCAGCCCCCCCTGAAGGACACCACGGCGGCGGCGGCGGCGGCCCCCTTCCCGACGCCCGCGGACGGCGTCTGGTTCTTCCAGGTCGACATCACCGACGACGAGGCGCTGCATGCCACGGCCAAGCGGGTCCGTGCCGAGGTCGGCGACCCGACGGTGGTGATCAACAACGCGGGCATTGGCACCGGCCTGTCGCTGCTGGACAGCACGCCCGCGCAGATCCGCCGTGTCTTTGCCGTCAACGCGGTGGCGCCGCTGCTGGTGACGCGCGAGTTCCTGCCGGCCATGGTGCGGGCGCGCCACGGGCACGTTGTAAACATGGCCAGCCTCGCCAGCTTCGTGACCATCACCGGCAACGTCGACTACAGCTGCACCAAGGCCGGCCTGGTGGCGTTCCACGAGGGCCTGACGCAGGAGCTGCGCCACCGCTACAACGCGCCGAAAATCCGCACAACGTGAGCAGAAAGAAAGCAGAAGAAGAAGAAAAACAATCCAAGGAGAGGGGGGGGGGGGGGGAAGGGGGGGTATGTTTTGCGTACATCTGCTAATTACTCTGTCCTGGGGAGCAGGATCGTCCACCCCTTCTGGGTCAAGACCCCACTGCTGGGCGACGTCTCCAAGCTGGGCGAGATCCAACGCGGCATCCTGGATGCCGAGTACGTGTCTCACACAGTCGTTGGCCAGGTCCTCGCGGGCCGCAGCGGGCAGATTGTGCTGCCCAAGCACCTGGCCATTGCCGCCTCGCTACGAGCGCTCCCGACCTGGCTGCAGGAGCGGGTCCGCAACAAGGAAGGCAAGATCCTCGAAATTGCAGAGACGTTGAGGAAGTAGTGAAGAGGTACGCGAGTTTGTGGCATGGGGCGCCGCGTTTCTATTCATTTTTGGGGGCTGCAAGAACACTTGGATACTCGTGAGGCCTGTCGCGGTACTCGGAAGCGGCGCTATACAGACAGGCCGTATGAGGAAGACGGCCATGTAGCAAACATTGGGACGACACGGCGGCGGACAGATGCTTCATCTGGTTGGCGATGTAAGGCGGCCATGGGAAAGGGGTCTGACGGAACGCATTTGCTTGCTGAACATCTACGAAGGACTGTGAACCCGTGGGGGGCAGGCTGTGCAAATATAGAACGGGGGCCTCGAATAACTCCCGAGTTCTGCGTATGGTTTCCCTCCTCCATGGCACACTATCGTTATATAGACCCTTCGCCATCGAAATGTTGGTACTTACTCTAAGCCTGTGATGAGAACATATCATGTTTCTTTCCAGTCAGTAGGAGAGGAGAGAACAGATGGCGGCTGAGGAAGACCCGGTTCCATAATCACGGGGTAGGTAGGAATTGAGAGTGACCTCTCTTGCCAATAAAGGTTATGAGAGAGTAAGGAGTGCCGCATCAGTCACTGCTGTATCATAAGTGTATGCTTCCTCCCCAGGAAATGTTTCTTAGATAATTACCAAGACCTTAGTGGCAATTCTAAGTATGAAGTGGTGGCGGCTTTGCTATGTTTGTATCGTGATACGAAGTTAAGTTATGAATAATATATTTTGCCGATAATTCACTACAGGATGTCAGGCATCACTCCGGGTCCCCTTTGCGCCCGGACGAAAGAGCCCGGATTCTCAGGCCCTCTCGCTATCCCTTGTACTCACCCCTTCTTTCCAATTTCCCTTTGCGGAAGATGTTCCGACCCCTAAATGACCCTGTATATAAGCCGCAAACCACGCAAATTTGATCCCGAGCTCTGCTGGCCTCAAAATCGTGACAGGTCCAAGGTCATATATTGCCCGCTTGGGCAGACCGGCTTCTTCAGTCCGCTATCCACATCTAGATGGGGACAGACACCTGCAGGGTGGAAAGGAGGTACGGAAGAGAGAAAGGCGGGAAGCGGGAGAGAACGTGGCGGACTGCTTGGCTTCCTGAGATGGTGCCCTTCTTCCGTTCATATATAGCTCTTTCTCTAGATTTCTCTTTCTAATCCTCCCCTTGTGTTTTCTTTCTTCACTCCTCTGCTTCAACGTTGCTTTTGCCGTCCGGGACTGCTGCACCTTGTCTTCTCTTTTTCCTTTCTCTTCACGAACCCCCCTTTCCTTTCGTCGTGCCTTCGTCGTCCAGTTCTTTCGGCCCCCCCTCAGCTCGTCCCAATGATTGGCAAGACTTTCCTCCTGGCTCTGGGCCTGGCACCTTTTGCGCTCGGCCAGGTCTCGGAGACGTTTGAGAGCGGCTGGGACCAGACGGCGTGGCCGACGTACGCGCCGGACTGTAACCAGGGCGGCAAAGTGGCGCTCGACTCGACTACGGCACACAGCGGCAAGAACTCGATCCGCGTCGACGGCGCCGGCGGGTTCTGCGGGCATATTTTCTTCGGCACCACCAAGGTTCCATCGGGCGATGTCTATGTGCGCGCCTATATGTACGCTCTAGCCTCCTCCCAGGAGAGGTCCCCCCCTCTTCCCTCTTCCCTCTTTCCTTGCCACTACCGTCCTCGCTAACCCCCCCCCAACCCCCCCCTTAGAAAGGCTTCGAAGGCGTTGACATCGTCCCACGTATCGTTCATCACGATGCCCGACTCGGCACAGGGCAGCAACAAGCATCTACGCATCGGCGGGCAGAGCCAGATCCTCATGTACAACCGCGAGTCGGACGACGCCACGCTGCCGGACCTGTCGCCGCAGGGCATCGCAGCGTCGACGGCACTCCCGACGGGCGCGTGGCAGTGCTTCGAGTACCACCTGGGACCGGACGGCACGATCGAGACGTGGCTCAACAGCAAGGCCATCGACGGGCTCACGAGCAAGCCCGGCACGGCCAACAGCAATGCGGCCCAGTGGCAGCGCAGCTCGGCCAAGCCCAAGGTCACGGGCATCTACTTTGGCTGGGAGTCGTACGGCGGCGATACGAATACGTTCTGGTACGACGACATTTCCATCAGCAGCACCCGCGTGGGGTGCACGTAGGGTCGTCAAGAGAGGGGGGGGGGGGGTTCCGGAATTACGGACGCCGTCGAGCAGCCTGAATGCCCAGCCGTAGCCGCATGGTGCCTAATGTCACTACTGCGGTTGTGAATATTTCTCACATGTAGTTCTATATGAGGCTATATATATACACACTGTCTACATACTAGCATCTATGCGGATGAGGGCAACCGGTCTCCCGGAGGCTAAAGAGGCCTCGCATGGTACGATGGAAGACAATTGGGTCCGGTAAAGGCCGCTCAAGAGACTCGAGTGTAGATTTTGGGTGACACGCTCCACGGCGACAGTTTCGTGATGCCCGAGAGGCGTCTACATTTCGGCACTCTTTAGCAGAGGCAAGATATATGTGGCTGTCCTGGCCACCAATTATTGTGGCGTTGCACGATTTGCAACAGGGAACACTACATTGGAGATTGTTGATGCCCGTGTACCATCCCGTGTGCCGTCTCGTGCAACGTCCCTGCGCAGCAATCTCTCGAGTCTGGCCAGGGCATCTCATTAAACCTCCTTGCGTGGGGTGAGACTGGGTGATGGGCAAAACAGTGCTGCCTCCTGTGTGTAAAAAAAGAAAAGGAAAAAAAGACGAGAAAGCCTCACAGAGAATGAGGATGCTCGGTCTTCCTACGGCGTAGTGTCACAGGCCAAGGCGCGTTTCCGACGAAACCTCTCTGCGGCCGGGCTAGGTGCGGCCCCTCCCTCATCGAGGGGCAGAGCCAGGGATAGAGGAGGCGGCAGAGAGTCCTGTCGCACGACAGCATCCAGGGTCGTTCACAGCCACTCTACCTGCGACGAGAATGTTTCAAAGGCCGGCCCTGGCCTGCGAGTGCGGACAACTTGTCCAGAGAAGACACGGGCTGCCGGGCCTCCCTCTCTCTTCTCCTACATGGGATGACGAGCAGCAAATCAAAAGGCACCCGGGGACCGAAGGCAAAAAAAGAAGGAAAACCCTCACGGCGATCAGTTCCGAAAATCCGCGGACCCTCACCCGCTGTGTCGTGAAGTACGGAGTACAGACGTTTCTTTTACGTTTCCCCCCTGTTCCTTTTCGGTTGTGTGAGAATTTTCCGATCTACGAAGTACAGCACGTAGAACAAAGCCGGTCGGAACCGAACGTTGATGCCCAGCGAGGTGGCAAAGACACAAAGGAAAAAAAAAGAAGAAAAAGACTCCCGTAAACCAGCTATCAGAGTTTTCGTTCTCTGCAAAAGTACTCGCACACGTCAGCAATTGGGTGGGGATCTTTCCGTGCGCTGGAAGGATCTGGGAGGGAGCGTAGGAAGGCGAAGGAAGCGCAATGGCGAAGCACGACTGGGCGAAGCACAGCACGACAAAAGAGAGAGAGAGAGAGACGACGAGAGGCAAATGCGCCTTGAGCGAGGAGAGGCTTTTTTTCGGGGGACGAACTGGGCGGTGGGCTGGCGGGTGGCAACAGGGGAATGCGGCAGGAGGCCCTAGCAACGGCGGGCTCACTCCGTAGGAGAACGCCTGCGGCCCGGCCACGTTTTGCGAGGGAAGGGGGGAGAGGGAAGCGGAGCATCAAATAACAATGTCTACGATGTGTGGCCTCGCCAGTGCGGCAAAGACAGGTCTGAGATCGCAATACAGAGCGGCGGTCTCCTTGCTTTCTGGGGATGCGGCAAGCGCATCGTTCGCGCCTGCCTCGAGGCGCAAGGGCGGAGAGACGCCGAATTTTCTCTCGTCGCAGGAACGAGCGACATGCAGAACGGGAACTGCAACGGAAGGAGCGACGGATGTGCGCCTTTTTCCAAGGGCCATTTTCCTCGTGCGCCGTTGCTAAAGAACCCTCGATCAGGAGAGTTACATCGGTTTCCTGCTGCACTTTGTCGCAAATTGACTGTACGACGTATTCCGACGGTTGGAGAGGGGAAAGACAGCGGTCGCAAAGGACTCACCAGAACCTGCGACAAAGTACTCCGTAGAGTCGTTTCCGCAGGTGGTGCCAGCGATCTGGCCGCTCTTGCCTAGATTGGGACTAGTTCCAGGAACGCGAGGGAGCTAGGTAAGGCGCCTGCAGGAACCAACGGACCAACAGCGACACAAGGCAGCCCACGGGCGAGAGGGAGAAGTCGTGAGTACTAGAGAATACCGTGCACAAATATGTGGACTGTGTGTACCGGCTACAAGAGAGCGCATCCTTTGCAACGGCATAGGATTGGGAGATGGAGACCTGAAATTAACCGTTTGGCAGCGCTCCCACAACGCTGTCGCGCGGCCTGGGAGAAGAGAAAGTGCCGCCTTGAGAAGGCCAATAGAGGCCTTCCCCTGAGACGAGGGGAAATTGCGCTTTTCGACGTGTGCGACAGAGAAGCGGTTGGACGAGGGCAACCGGGCCTGAGACGGCGAAATTTCGCAGTTGAGATTAAATGAAAAAGAGGCCCTGCCGAGGGCGACGCCGCCCTGGATTTGCGCAAAAGAGCAAAAGGAAGAGCGCAGAGCAGAGAGCATAGAGCAGAGACCGGCACGAGCACAACAGCAGAGAAACCTCCTCCTACGACCATCGTCGGGTGAGAGACCGTTGCCCTCCTGCCCCTCCCCTTTGTCGGGTTCCCTTGCTCATTTCCCACCCCAGGAAACAAAGGACCAGGGCAGACAACCCCTCACGAAAGGCTGCCCTGAACATTGCGACCGAGCCTGCAATTTCCCAGACACTCCTCCTTCCCATCGCAGACGCTCTCGGTCAGCGGCTATTCCCAGAGCGTTCTGCGGTGAAATGAGCCTGCGACCCGTGGTTTGGCCACACAGACCCTGCGGAGCTTCGTGCTCGCAGGCGCTGTGTCTGTCTGCTGCTTGACGTGCTTTTGTTTGGGGACCCTGTCGTTTTTTTTTTGTTTTTTTTTTCTCGAACAGGGGACAGGCCACCAGGTCTGGGCGTTATTGCGTCTTCCTTCACACAAACCTCCGCTCTCTCTCTCCACAGGCGGAGCATCGCCTCTCGCGGTGCACCTGCCGCTAATATGCCACAAGGCGCTAGCGCGTTATTTGCTGTGCTTTTCCCTTCTGTGAGGACAAAGACAAAAAGCAGCCACCGGGGAGGGGCCCACCTCTGGGCGGGACCACATTTCTTTTTGGTGGCCCGTCTGCGTTGGAAGAGTGTTATGTGGTGTTTGCCCAATATGCTTAGTGTGCAGGCCGAGGCAATGTGGATCCACTATTGACTCTGTTAGTTGGGGAAGACTGCTCGTAGGAAAACAATGCCCCCCCCCCCCCGGCCAGACGATGCGACGGGAAGGTGCGATCGTGGGACTCCCCCGTCTGCTCTGCGCGCCTCCTTCCCTCTCTTTTAACCCTCGTGTCTGCCGTATTTTCTCCTCTTCACTCTTTTTTCCCTTTCTTGCTCCCTCTCCTTCTTCTCACCTTCACTCCCAAACGCACATCATTCCACCACCCCTCGGGCTTCGTTGGCAAAGTCCACCTCTCTCACTACTACCCAGACACCTGCATCAACGGAGATACTTCCTTGTTCTTCAACATCTCTACACGCATACACGCATCACGATCTCTTGTCACGAATCGCCTCACTTTTCCTCGTCTCGCCTTGGCGCCTCTGCTCTGGAAGCATCTCCCCATCACCCCCAAAACAAAACCAACATCAAAATGCGCTTCACCGCGATCGTCTCGGCGCTGCTTCTGCCGCTGCTCGCCGCCTCGGGCGCCGCTGCCGACGAGTCCTCGCTGCCGACCGTCACCAGCACGGCCACGCGCACGCTCTACCAGACCGTCACCATCAAGCGCATCGTTGCCACCACGACGGCCACCTGGCACAACGCCACGACCAGCTACATCGGCACCGGCACCGGCTCCTACCACGTGACGACTGCGACGCACACGGCTTCCGGCACGGGCACTCTGACTGGCTCGGCCTCCATCGCAACGGCCTCGTCCAGCGGCGGCTCTGCCGGTCTGCGGAGTGCCCCCGGCATGGCGAACCTGGCGCTGGCTGGTGTGGCCGGCATGGCTGTTGCCGCTCTGTTATAAACAGCGGCGAAATGGGGGACAGAAACGTCCGCCTCCTTGGATGCAACACGGCGCACCGCGCACCCATCCACCACGACCACCAAACTGCTCCCGAACTCGTCGATGCGAAGCATCAGCCCAGCTATTTCCTTTGTCTACCACTCTTTCTCACTCCTACGCGCTTTGCCCACAGCAGGGGAAGTGACCGTTCCCAGCGATTCACCATGTTTCCAACGTTTTGGGACCATTCTTACACGACGATATACCAACGCAGCGAGCCTGGGCTTCGCGCATCGTCTCACGCACGAGAACCATGACCGGCAATCTGGACCGACAACGGCTTGCTCCGTCTCTTTTCACCACCCACCCCCTTCACCCCCGCAAAAGAAAGCCGCGCACCGCCCATGCGACCGGGCACACGGCAACGAGCAGCAGGCTTTTGTCTTGCATCGAGCCCGGCCGGCTCGGCCGGCGACTTTCAACCATCCTACCTTCCATCTCCCCTTTTAACACACTTCGCTTCGATTCCCTCCCATCTTTCAAACATGCCCTTTCACCACTTCTCTGCCTGTTCTGCCGCATGCATGCGCAAACTACCTTCTTCACACGACCAAAGTTCTATGACGGAACAGTCCCGGCTCTTTGGACTGCTTCATGATGTTTTCCCCCTGTTGCCTCAGCCAAAAGGAAGCGTTCCTGGGCGTTGTTGAACCGACCGTCTTTGCCTCTCGCTTTGCCCACCCTTTTTTTATTTCTACTTCATCTTGCATGGTTGTGTCCCTATCATCTGGTCTTTTCTCTTGATTCTCGAAATCTTCTTTATATCTTTCACTTCAACCCCATTCACCCGCCTGGGCAAACAGGTGTGGTTTTCCGATACCCCCTTGAACGTTTTTGTTCTTTTTCGATTCTCGATCCGGGTCTTTTCCTGGTCGTCTCTCTTTTTTTATCTTACTCTTTCGCTTCTCTTCCTGCAGACTTCGTCTGTAGAATTCATTCACAAAAGACCCGACTGGGGTGGTTCGAGTCAGGGGGATTTGGGACAATGGCGAGAGGTAGCTGGGATGGAGGATATACGGGGTTCACATCGTTTTCCGATGATGCATTTATTTTCCTTTTGCATAGCGACAGAACAGGCTCTTCAATTTACTCAAAATTTCCCCAACCATTTATGCGTCCATGCGTGCAGTGTAAGTCTACATTCGTACGACTTGAGTCCAAGCCATGGACGAAACGCCATTCGAGGCATCCTGACTGGCGATGAAAAGCTTGGTTGCAAGACTGGGGCTGTTGTTTGCCCCCTATCATTTCGCATGTCAAAAGTAAACACGAGCCGTAGCCTAGGCGAACAGGGCACCCACGCGCGCATACATTTCTTTCGCTGCTCTGAGCCCACACGGACGCGATTGCAACGGCACGGCTCCCTCCCGGCGCCTCCGTTTTTCCTTCTTTGTGTTCTGTTTCTGTCTTTAGCCATATGAACACAGTCGTGAAGCGCGCAGCTCGCGCACAGGCATCCGGGAAACAAAGAAAAAACGAGCGGAGAGCATCCAGAGAAAAGCGGATCAGTCCGGCGGCGGGGAGCCAGTGGACACAGAGAAGCGATGGGGGAATGCGTTGCGTCGTCTGTTTATTTTTCTTTTTTCTTTTCTTCTTTCTCTGCTTCTTCTTTTGTTCCTTCAATGGCACAGAGCTCTTCGGCACGTCAGCAACCCCACCCTGGATTCCTGGCTGCCCCAAACTAAAAGGCTGCGTGGGCGCTGGGAGAGAGAGAGTGTGTGTGCGAAGAGCGCAAGAGGCAAACCGTCCCCCGCGGTGGATTGGGGCGGGAGGTGGACCCTGGATAGCGGCTGCTGCCGGCATGCGACGACGCAAAAACGCAGTCAGTGGCATCTGCCCCCCGCGCCGCGCTCGTCACCTTCCTGTCTGCTACATTCCAGTCACGGCGATCCGCCTGTTTGGCAGGTCACGCAGAATCCCCAGAGCCCACTTGCTCAGCTCGTCCTGCATTGTTAGAGCCTAGAGCAAGAAAACAAAACCCCCATCTGCTCTCTTACGGCTCATCTTCGCTCCTCGCTCTCTGATCCCCGTTCCAGTAAGCTGGATGCTGGATGCTACGACTGCAATGGTCGTCTTAAATGCGTGTGTGGAATTTGTCTTTTGTGTTCTTCTTATTGCAATGCACGGCGAGGGGCGACGTGTCGCAGCACCCCTATCTAACAAGCCACACACCTCGGCAGCTACATTGCCCAAGAACTGACGCCAAAAAGTGTATCAACACCCGAAATCAAACAAGATCCTGCCCGTCGGCACTGAGACACTGGCAAAAAGGCTCCCTCCCTCGTGCCCGCATTCACCAGACGTAGTCAGACTTGCAGTCCGTCTGCGAAGGAAGAGGCAGAGGGAAGCTTGAGCCCAGTGTTGGTAACAGACTCGTGGTCGGCGTTGGCTTTGCGTTGGACTGCGTGCCGCTGGCCTGCGTACCGGCTGACACCATCGCATTAGTCGGTGCAGCCTTTCTCCCATCCCCGTCTCTGCTGCTCCTAATCACTCGGGACCGTTTGTCCGCGCTTCTCGGTTTATCAGCGTCGTCATCGTCTCGGTTCGACTGTGCATCTCCACCCCCGGGCACCACGTCGTGCCTCCTCTGTGGTGTCTCGGTCTGTTTCCTTTGCGATTCACCATTGTTGCAGAGGTCTTCCCAGTTCCCGAAACAAATATATCCCGACGTGCGGCTCGATGCCTTCGCCGTTGTCGTGCTCGAGATGTTTCCGGGATTTCCTGTGGTGCCTGAGCCGGACGAGCCCGACCCGTTGCCACCTCCGCCGGCCGGGTCTGTCTCCGGCCCAAAATCAATCCCAAGTGAGCCTTGGTTCTGCTAGAACTTAAACAAAGCAACACACGACGTATAGCCGGCAATGTTTTCTCTGTATAGCGCCACGTCGGTGCCCTGGCGGTTGATCATGCTCAGTGCTCCAATGGTGTTCAAGTTGTACATCTCGAATCCGGTCATGCCCGTGGTAGAGGCATTCCCACCTGCTTCTTTCTGACCTAGGAGGGCCGTATCGCAGTGGGATGATGGAGAGACCTCAGAACTGCTGTTGGTACTGTTTGCTGTGCTGGGCACATTACCAGTATAGACCATTCGGGCCTGGCAGTGCTCTCCATTTCCTGGGGCGCTGCATGCAGTGTCGTAGTTGTTGAAAAAGGAATACAGTCCTGCTCCGTAGATGCTAATATTTTGCGAGCTAACAACTCGTAGGCCCCATGCCATCGCGCATGGCGCACTCCCGGGTAGTTGCGTCTCACCGCTATTGGCAGTGCCGCAGTCAGAATCAAAGTCGGGGTCATGAATCGTTGTATTGACCGTGTTGAAGGGGGCTGGAGCAGGTGGGTTTGGCTGAAAGTAGGGTGTCTCCGTCTGTATGAGGCCCATCCAGATGTTGTGTGTGTTGGCAAGCTGGTACTGGTACTTGACATGATGCTCAGCGCAGGTGGCTACAAGCCAGACTCGGCCCTTCTTGGACTCAATCAGTATTCCCCGCCCGCCAAAGACGGAAATCTGGGAGCTCATGGGGTCTTCAATGTCATGGTCTGCCACCCACATCCAGTTGTTCTCGAGGTACAAGTGGGATGCATGCTTCGTGATGTGAAGACTGAGGTATGACGCAATGCACGCTGGGTTGACGTAGTTGGCAAGACCTGGAGTCTTGTTGCACTGCGCCAGCTGCAGTTGGGATCCTGCGAAGCCACCCACACGAACATGGATGTCCCACATACCGGATGGTGGACTTGTCGCCGTGCATGATCCCGTGGGGGTTTCGAGATTGTACTCAATAAGGACCGCCCCAGCGGTCGGACCTTGAGTCGAAACAATCATGTCCGACCACTCGATATATCCAATGTCGCCAGGCTTGCCAACTTGAACGACGGGATGCGGCGAGCTCATGTCTTCGAATTTGGCCCCACTGCCCATGATGACGGCAGCCAGTCCCTCGCCAACGATACGAACATTGGGCGGGATACGGACTGTATCTGTGACCAGGTAATATCCAGCGTCGACAAACGCAACCGAGTGGGTGAATTTGTTCGATGCCTCGTAGAACAGTGCGTTCAGTGCCACTGTATCGTCTGTAACACCATCGCCTTTGGCTCCGAACTGTCTCGCAGTCAAAAAATTGGATGCCGGTACTCCGTCGTACTGCGGCTTCGACCGTTCAAAGTACTTGTTGCCAAGCCTCATTTCCGTCAGCTCTGGGAAATATGCATCGTTAAAGGCCTGGTACACATTCGGCCCGTTCGGTACGTAGATGTTGCCCTATGAGTTTTGAGAACAAGGTTAGACACATGTTGGTCACAGTTCCCGTTTGTGCTTTGGAAAACGGAAGAACTGAAGAAGGAAGAGATTGAGCCGCTGGGGGAGGCAGTCTGGGGCATCTCGGGGCAGTTCGGGGGAAGAGAGAGTGTGGGGGGGACACAAACATATGCAAACCCCTTTTTTACAACAGTACCAGACTCGTCACCATCGACCACAGCACCTTGTGGTCCCATGACGGCCACGTTGACTTGCCGGAAAATGACGTTTTCCATGATCAGAGAGCCTGCCCCTGGGTTCGACTGTGTACTCGGAGACCGTCCGGATATGATGCCCACTGGCGTGTTGTGGAACAAAGAGTCGACAAGGGTCACGGACCCAATGATTGGTCCGCTCATGTTGAGTCCGATCTGGCAGTCGTAGACAAAGATGGATTTGTAGGTCCAAGCCCAGTTCCAGATCTGCAGAATGGCCGTGTTGGAGTTGAAAAAGGTCAGGTTGCGCATCGTGTATTGCTGGTTGCCCAGCTGGCAGCCGTAGGCTCCGCCGTAAAAAACTAGGTCGTTGAGGAATCCGCCACTGCCCTCCTCCATGAAGATGCCCGTGTGTTGTCTGCTTGGGTCTGGCGACAAAACAAAGACGCAGTTCTGGATCGAAGTTGCCTGGGCAGCTGGCCAGTGGATAGCGGTCACCGCACCGGGGACCTCGGTCGTGTCGAAGCGAATGTTGCGGATCTGGCGGAAAAAAACATTTGTCGAGGTGTACTTCAGCCTGCCGCTCACATACACATCGCCGTCCAGCATACCAATGATGTTTGGGATGAAGTTGGCCGTCGCCTTGATCGTGGGCATCTGTCGAGGGTCGCCAATTATCTGGGTGTAGTAAAAGTCGACGATGGAGGACGAGATCATGTACGTTCTATTGTGGTCAGCTCGGTGGTCAGCTCGGTGGATGTCTCCGGGAAGATGGAGACACAAAGGACAAGGAAACGGGCGCTGGGTCTCTTACCCAGCTGGGAAATACACCACAGCAGGCGTTGTCGTGGACCCTACGCATCCACTCAAGCCACCGCAACGGTTCCCGGCGCTGATGGCTGCGTTGATCGCATCGGTATCGTCCGCGACTTGAGACACTTGTCAGTACCACAGAGACGAGTCTGAGGGGCTCGTAATGTAGTATGGGAGATATACTTACGTCCGTCACCGACCGCTCCAAAGTCCTTGACGTTTCTGAAGACGGTGTAGCCCTTGTCTGGGTTGAAGGAGGCAACGCCGTTGTGGGCAATGGCCTCCATCCAGTAGGGAGAACTCTCCTGGGCCACAGCCACCCAAACGAGGGAGGCGGCGAGTAGCCCGAGGTCGAATAGGAGACGCATGTCGAAAGTCGTCTCGCCTACATAGACGACGTCGCTCTGTCGGGCTGACTTGGATGGGAACTAGATTGGGGGCGAAGAACAGTGAAGAAAATTATGGGTATGGCAAAGGCAAATGTGCTATACTATGCGACCGGAAATTTGCTGGCGGGGAGAGAATTTGTGCCCTGAATGGATGGTTGGAATAGATGAACGACGATGGAGAAGTATGAAGGAGAAGAAGGGAAAAGGGGGGAAGAAGGAAAGGAGAGAAGAAGTGCGAGAGAGGAGGCACTCCCCGGCCTATTTATGTGTGCTTTGCTCTTTCTCCTATTACGAGGTTGGCAAGTCCTTGGTTGCCCCAGAGTTGACACAAGAGGAAGGAGCGATACAGGGACGCAGGTCACAACAAGAGTCTGCGGTGCTCATGACTCGCAAGAGGGGGAAGGAGCGAGTGAGGGAAGGAACGGGGGACGAAACGTTGCCTGCCTGCGCCCTTGCAGCGTTTCCCACAACGACCAAAAAATAGGCTGCTGTAGTCACGAGCTGGCCGTTATCAAAGAACATGACCTCATTGCCTCATTTGCAGCTACGAGGGGGGACCACATGGACTAAGACCACATAGACTGCAGATGCAGGAGAGACGAGCAGAAACCACGAGAGATGCTGTACTGCAATGGCGGTGTAGCCTTGCCAGATGGCGACGTGTGAGATACTCGAACGCGGCGGGGAGAAGGCGTTCTGGACGGCGTCGTCGGAATGCTACTTGGTTTCTCGAGGCCAAACATAAAAGTGAAGTCCTGGTGAAAGTTCTCTCGACCAGATGGACAAAGGATGACTCGGCGTGGTCCGGGTGAACGAATGTTCCAGGCGGCCCTGTTGTTCGCTCGAAAGGGGGGCCAAGAGCTGACGGAAAGGCAAACAAAGAATGAGAGCACAACAATACATCCTTTGTAGGGGTATTCACAATGACAGCGATGTCTGAAGATATAAAGGGCTACGGTTCGACTGCCATAGACTTCCCAGATTTCTGTCGTCCCCCCGAGGCAATCATCGACTTGTGAGCACAGCCTCGCCCACCAAACACCATGACGGCCAAACAGGCACAGATCATGCCGCATGGACGGCGACAGACGGGGCTTGTAGCCTCTGCGGAGTCGGTCATAATGGTGATATCACGTACAGCAGATCATTCCCTCCCCAGTGGCACTAAGTTGGCCAAGGCGTTCCGTGTCCGCATCGCTGCAGAGATCGAGGCGCAGGAATGTTTCTGTGGTCCGCAACGAGTTGAGCTCCACAACACAACGGGGACGAGCTGGACAGATCTGGGCCACGGCTTCCGGTATGCGCCGGGACCGACCATCCGCAAGCCGTGGGACCTGTGGACGTGGCGCGACGCCGCAGAGGAGCTGGCGCGGTGCATCCTGGTGTTGGGAGTCGTGATGCTCCTGGTATTTCTGTGGCATCTTGCGTTTTAAAATGCTCAAGCCAAGAGAGGCGGCCAAACAAAAGAATGGAAGAAGAAAGTATGTATGACCTAATGTTTTATATCCAGAACAGGAAGGGCGACATGAAATGTGTGACCCGTTGTCGTGGCTCGTTTGCAAAAATTAACAAAAAACTCCTGTCCATGCGCCCTACCCTCAACAAGAACCGGCCAAAAAACAATAATGTACAGCTGAACCGTACAGAAGACTCCAAAAAACAACACAGAAGAGCAACGGCCCGAAATGAAATCAGTAAAAGGACTGCAAGCTGGAAAAAAAGATTACGCCAGGATCCTTACAGCCCACCGCGTCGACTCGAACAGTGCGCGATACGGCCATTTGTGGAGAGAAACGTCAGTGCCCCCCTGGCACAAAAAACACGTTCATCGTCAGGCACACAATCATCACGCAGATGCCGTAGATGGCCAAGGCCAGTGCGAGCTTCCGCAGGACGCCGTGTTCAATGTGCTCCAGGTCCCAGCGCCACTTCCGCCGCCAGCGGAGCTGCTGTTGGCGCAACGCCGCAACCGAGAGGGCGCTGGCCGACCCAAGGCTCGGCACGCTGGCGAGAAGGGCCTCCTCGCCGGGGTCGAGGTCGGTCTCGTCATCGCTGGCATCGGATGTGACGATACCGCCCCCCACATCCGCGTCATCGTCCTCCTTTGACAGGCGCTGGTGGTGGATGCTGTCCGGGTCGCTAATCTTGTAGTAGAACAGGCCCGGAAGGATAAATGAGATGGACGTAGAACCCGTGCTGCCGACATAGGCCAGCACACGGTCGAGGCTGGACACGCTGAGGGCGGTCATGTAGCTGCCCACGATAATGACTGTCGTCAGGAGAGCAAAACGTATGTCGGACATGGGCGTGACCGGCGAGCCGTGGCTGTCGGTGGGCGCAACCACGGGCAGGAGCGCATTGCTGGAGGGGCCGGGGCCTGCAGCTGACCCGGAAGGCTGCGCACGGCTGCTCGTGTAGGGGCGCCACTTGAGCACGGCGTCGAGCGACGCCCGGCAAGGATGGATCTGAAGCGGAATGCTGAACATTACGAGAACCACAATGGCGGCTTTGCCAATGGTGGAGGCGATGTTTGGGGGATCTGTCGTATGTGTGCGCGTCAGCAAGAGCGGTAGTGGCCTGGAAAACATTGGGGGACGAGGGGACAGAAGGAAGAGCAAAAGGGGAGGAGATATGCCTACACATGGACACGATGTTGCCCACGACATTGCTGCCAAAGGTCAAATAGCCAGTGACGGCGACGAGAATGTAGATGGACGCGGCCGAGCCAATGCTCGACGAAATGACAGCAGCCACGCTACCCGGCGAGTTGTCCCGGATCTCGTTGAGAATCGAAAACATGTTCTGGTGGCACGTGTAGGCGAAGATCACGACAGGAAGGCTGCTCAGCAGCGCAACGGGGCCGTCCCACTTGAAGAAGCGGACCTCGCCGCGCTCGGCAGGCGAGTCCGACGCAAAGTGGTACACGACCAGCACAATCAGGTAGCCGATCGACACGAGCGCAATGACGCTCGTGTACTTGAGCGAGTCCAGCCGCCGCAGGAACGCCAGCGGGATGATGACCAGCATAAACGCCGTGATCCAGAAGTTGCGGTCCACAAGGAACGGGATGGCAGCGGCGCCGCTGTTGAAGCCGAGGGCGACGCCGGGCATGAGGTCGCCAATGATAATCAGGTACGAGACGCCGACGCCAAAGCATTTGATGGCAATGGCGGTGTCGAAGACGACGGCGGCGTTCGGGTACGTGATCTGCGAGAGCGCAAAGAAGGACGCCGTGCCGCGGTCGAGGTACCGCGCACAGCGGGACTGCAGGTAGAGGCCAAAGGCAGATGTGACGCCGGACCACAAGATGACGAAAATGCCGAGCGTGACGCTCATGTGCGACATGGCGGCCGGCATAGCCAGGGTACCCGCGCCGACAATGGTGTTGAGGAGGTTGATGTTGCTGCTGAGCATCGAGGCTTGGCCGCCGCCGCCGCCGCCGCCGCCGCCGTTCTTGGGGCTGCGGCCGCGCCGTCGATTTCGCGACATGTCGTCAGGACTGGATCGACCAGGAGAGGATGGAGGGATGGTGGAGTAGTTCGGCATCGCTTCGCAGCGCTCAGAGGCTCGAGACGAGCGAGCGAGCAACCGATGTGATTCGAGGGCGGCTCGATGGCTGGTCGAACGGTCGGTCGAGGCCCGCCGAGGAGTGTTGCCTGTCGAGTTGCACAATCGCGTGCTTCGCGTGCTTCGTGGCCAGATCTTGCCGCAGCACACACTCAAGGCCGCGACGCCTTCAAATAAACATATATATGTATGCTGTCGTGCGGAAGACCTGGCTGTATGTCGAGGCTTTGTTGTCGTCGTTGCCGCCGTTGTACAGAGAATTCGTCGCCTGTCGGTGTCGGCAGTGGTGTCGGCGGCGGTGGCTTTTGCTCTTTCCTTTTTTCTAGCCCCGAGTTCTTGCCCCGAGTTCTTGATGGAGTGTCGTCTTCCTTTGTTCATGGCACCTGCCCCAACGGGAGAACTGGCAAAAGTGGCCTGGCCTGTGGCGGGTGTGGGCCTGCCGCGCAACTGTGCTCCGCAAAGCCTGGCCAAGCCTCTTTTCTCGGTTAGCTGCCAAACCAAGGCAGGCTAGCGGCCAAGGCCTGTCTCCCCCACAGTTGGCAGCATCAATACTCCGTACTCTGCACGAGAGCAGCGCACGACGTGTGCATGTCGAAATACGAGCTGCGGCTGATGCGGTGTGGCACAAATCCGATGCGGCCTCGCTGCCGTTGTGCTTCGCCCTAGGCGCGAGATGCTTACGGGGTGACATGTCAGACACTTTCATCGAGGGACGATTTTGCATTTCAATGTCTAATCTTGGCAGCAATTGGCAGTTTACAGCCCGTTACAGTGGGCTGCTCGAGTGCCAACGACTTGGCAGGGCAGTATTATTACGTGTGTTCTAGAGGGCTCGCCTGAAGCACAGGCTTCGTTTGCGCCTAGGGAAATTGGCCGCTCCAGGGCCGTAACCGTCCAATCAGCGAGCATTTCGCCAGAGCACTGTTCTTGACGACATGCGCTGGACATTGCCTGTGTCCAGTCCAAGACTTCCCCTCGACTTTTCCTCGTTGCAACGAGCCTTCTTCGCACGCAAGCCCCGACGCACCCAGCGCCCGCCACGCCCATATGGACGACTCTAGCATCGACCGGACCAGCCAGGCCACGCTCGGCCTGCTCGAGTCGCGCCTCCTCCGCGTCGAGCACCTCCTGTACGGAGCCGGCGACCCGCGATCCAAGCCGGCGGCGGCGACGGTCGAGTCTCTTGCGGACCTCGAGCGCCGCTTTACCTCGCTCGTGTCCAACGTGCGCGTGTATGCGGAGCTGCTGAAGATTTGTACGGACGCACGCTCTCTCTCCCCACTCTCCCACACCCCCTTTTCGTGTCTAACTGCTGCTCTGCAGACCAGCATCATCCCTCCCTCTTCCAGGCACCGCCGGCGGGCGTGCCGCCAACGCAGCTCGACCCCGACGCGCTGCGCGCCACGGTGATCAGCTATGCGAGCGCGTTTTCCGCGACAGCGTCGGCGCTCAATGCGGCAGTCGTCGACACGCCGGTGCCCGACGCCGGTCTGAGCGCGGAGCTCGTTGCGCTGGTGCCGCGGATGGAAGCCTTGGGGGAGGCCCAGGGCGCACTGGATGGCGAGATCGCCGAGCTGCGGCGCCGCAGCGAGCGGCTGGTGCGGCAGTACTACGAGCGACGGGCGCTGGGCACGGCCAAGCTGGTGGCTCACGTGGAGACGCGCCTGGAGCGGGCGGAGGGCCGCGTGCGTCGACTCGAGAAGGAGGCTCGCAAAGCCGAGGCAGAGGGTATTTGATGAGACACGTGCGCCGGCCTCACGAAGCCCATAGCAGCGTCCGAGACTCGGACTCGCGTCGGCACAGCCTCCTATTCTTTCCGCCGAGCGGCTGGTGGATGGACTAGCTTCTGCTTCGGCTGCTCCCGTTGGGCAGTCTTTGCTCCGTCGATGGCAAACCCTCCTCCTTCTGGACGCGATCGCTTACTGCACACGGCGACACGGACGACACCCGCAAAGCACAACACAGGACTAGCTCAAAAAGCATGTCCAGCCTCTGTCAACCAGGGAAGGCATGCGTTTCCCGCTGTCCCTGCAGGACGGCCGCCGCAGAAACAACACACGGGCGGGCCCATAACGAAACACGGCATTGATACCGCACCGAGAAACCGGATGCATTTTGCAAGAGGAAACGTGCGTCTTTTGATGGAGCTGTCTTTCCAACAGCAACCGTGAAGGAAGTGGCAAGACCTATTGTTTCCAAGCGGGGGGGACGAAACGGAAATGTCAGTTTTTGTTCAAGGGCAGCCGGAACAATCCGCAGACGCCTAGCAGCATACACTGCAGCTGATTCTTCTCGTTGTACAGTAGACTTTAGGCTGAGCTTGACTTGGAAGTCTTCCCTCCTCTTCGCCGCCTAGGATCTGGCAATTTACAATGTTCCCTTCTGAGGCATGCCCAGCTCGTAGGGCTGCAAGTGTTCTTTCGCGTCAACTATCGTGCAGTAGAAGACAACAATAGACGACGGGGCCCAACTTCCGTCTTAGCACGTGGCAGTCGCTGTCTTCTTCTTTTTTCCCCTCGTTCTTCTTCATGACAGTTGTTGTCTCGGAACAAACGGCATTGTCCTCTTGAGCTGGTGCGCTCGCCCTCTTGGCCGGCGCGAGGCCGTTCCGTGTTTCAGATGCCTTTTGCCCAGGGTCATCAGGGCCATGCAACACCAAAAAAGGCACAAAGGTTCCCAGAAGGCGAATAAGAAACTGCACAGCAGGGGCGCTGCTCCGCAGATCTCCAAGTGATTTCTGGGATCAATATTCTCTCCATGAATATCAAGTATGATGTCGTCGACAGTGACTCTCTGAGGGCGGTACAGAAAGCTGGTGCTGGGATGCAAGCCGATCGCTCTGAGCTTGCGCTATGGCCCGCCCTGCTGCTCCTTATTGGCGTGTCATCGCCGTCAGGGACCGACGCCAGGCTCTGACAAACAGATGCACCGCTCGTCTGGCTGTCAGAGCAGCTTCGTTCTAGGTCGAGGGAGCATCGCCTGCGTGTGTTACTATGCGTACAGGAACAAATGGCACCACATCTGTCGCTACTTGGCACCCTGCACAGACGAGGAACAAGAGAGGATCAACGCCGGCCAAGGCTATGCCAAAGCGGTTCTGTGCGGGTGGACAGTGTTCAAAGAATGACCCCATCGGATTGTCTCGCCGTCCATCGACAAGCATGCCAGAGCGCCAATCGATCCGAGGAAACTGGGGGCGGCCCTGTGCGCATATTGCGGTGCAATAAGACGCAACGGAAATGGAGCGAGCTGACCCGCGGCCGAAACGGGGCACCTCTTGCGTGCAGACTCCGGGCCAGTTCCGTCGCGGAGATCGTGGGCACGGGTCGAGCAAGACAGCAAGACACCCTGCCGAGGGGGATCTCGTCGACTGGCCTCCCTCGCCCGCCATCGCCCCCTAGCCAGCTGATGCGACGATCTGATGACACTTTTGATGAAGCCAATCTGCGAAACGTTATGCCGCACTGCCAGCCAAGACCGGGACCGGGCCACCTCTCCACTCCGCTTTCTACGGCGTATGTCTTCTCAGTGCCATCTGGCCCGGCAGTGTTGAAGAAGCCGTTGGAAAAAGCGGAGGTCTGGGCCAAGTGCTGCACGTTTTGACCGGCCGGCTTTGCGCGTTCTGGAGTGGACAGAGGCAGACGGCGTTCTTCGCATGTGAACGTTTCCGCCGTTCCACCCGTTGCAGTGGCCCCTGCATTTCACTGCACATTTTCGGGGAAGGGAAGGAACGCAGGATTGCAGCGAATCATACTCGTACCCGTCTAAGCATAGGTATCTGACTATTTCATTCTCGCTCTCGGTCTCTCCTTCCCTAAGAGGATGATGACAACACGCGGAGACCAAGACGCGAAGAAAGTGCGGGAGAGTGGAGGCAGAGGACGCCGTGGCAAGAGTGGGTTGGTCGCGCACAAGTTTACGAGTACGAGGCCTCGTACGAAAGCAAATACACATGTTATCAATCAGCCCCTGTCCAGGGCGGCGAGCAACGCGTCCCCACCCCACGCACGCCTCTCTTTCTCCACGCCTCCGCGTCTGCTCCCTGGCGGGCCCCTTTCCAGAAGTCTTTCTGGCAGACACCGTGCGCCACGATGCGATGGACACCGTGTAAGGATGGCCGTCTCGTGTTAGTGGTAAGAGACGCAACATACTCCGTACATACACTCTAAATACAGCCAAAACCCCTTCCAACCGATTTCTTTTTCTTGTTGTCTGCTGCTCGAGATGCTGTTGCTTTTGATTATGTTTCTTTTTTTACACTGTCTCCCGGTTTGTCTCGTCTTGGATCTCGGATACAACGGGAGAACCATTGGCATCAAGCATGCCGCGAAACAGAGGCCCAGTGTGTTCCTTTCGCGCCCTTGGCACCCTCTCGAGAGATACAGCGACGACGCGCAGCAGCGGCAGCCTCCCGTTGACGGTGTCATCAGACGCTCGACCAGCCCAGACCGCCCCTTTTGTGCGCATGCCGTTCATGTTACCTTGGCGGCACGACACTGCGCACGTTGGTGAGCCGGCGGGTCGCGGGGAATCGTCGAGGGAAAAGTGAGATACGAGTATGCTTATTCGTCAACGTAAACCCTGAGGCCGCTGCTGTCGGCGGGTGGGATGCGACGCTTCACGGCCAGATCCAGAAGCTTCGGTTTGGCGATGCTGCTGCCGGTCTGACCGCGGCTGGGCTCACTGTGTTTTTGTTCCATATGCACTGTGTACACGGCCCAGGAACGCATCGCACCTCGTCCGCAGACGGGCGGACGGGGCCAACTGGAGCCAGGGCCAAAAAGGTGAGGTGCGCTAGCGCTACCAGCAAATTCGAGGACGTGTTGCACCAGCGCCCTTAGCTCGCCCCTTCCCTCTCGACGCCAATCATCACCAGTGGGTCAAGTCTTCTCGTGTCGACGGTCGCAGAGCCGTCGCCGCCGCCGCGCATGGTTGGATGTGTGTTGCGCATCGACGTCGTAATATGCATACTCCGTACGCACAAGGCAAAAGGATACTTCGTACTTCGTTCGCACCACCAGAGAAGAGGCTTCCTGGGCTTGCCTCGTCACAAGCAGAGGCACCAACTGCCATCCGCTCCTTCCCTGCCTCTCCCTTGCCTCACACGGGCATGCACGCACTCTTGCCTTCGTACTCGTAGTTCTTACGGAGTTGTGCACGCGACAGACAGGCAGAAAACGCTCTGCGAGAACTGCCACCGTAGCCAGCGGCACCCTCTTCTTCCGACACAACGCTGCCCGTGTCCCGACTCCTGACTCCGTGCCCCTGGAACCTTTTCTATTTTTCGTTTTGCGAGACGCTGGCGACCACCCCCCTTTTCCCTCCCTCACATTCCCCCCTTTGGCCTTTCCTCATTCCTCCCTTTCCCTCTTTCCCTCCCTCCTTCACTCCTTCCCTCCCTCCCTCCTTCCCTCGACCCACCCCTGTCTTCGAGCCTCGCTCCTTCCGTTCGTTCGTTTCGTACTCTACAGTCTGGCACCCTCTTTCGATTAACCCATCCTTGGCTCTTTCCCTCCCTCTCCTTCTCTTTCTCTCGGTCTTTTTTGTTGACAAGTCCTCTTTCTTTTCTCTTTTTTCTCTTTTGCCTCTTCCAACCTACCATCGACATCCGATTCCAACTATACCAAAGGCGGGCCCTTCGCAGCAGACCGTTGCACAACCAATCCGGCGTTGAAAGAGCACAGGCACAAAGAGCGCGCTCGCCCCCAACAGCCTCTCCGCGAGTCCAACGACCTCCGCCAACCAGCCAACCGTTGTGACCCGAAAACGAAGGCAGTTTGGCAGTTAGCAGTTTGCCAGTCGTACAGTCTGTCCCTCCGACACCGAGTCTCGATTCGCCCAGACAAACAAGCAGAGCGGCTCTCTTGTCTTCGAAACCCAGGACTCTCGTCCTGCCCTCCACGAACCTCGTCCTCTCTGTCAGACTTCGCTCTCCCCGCGTCCCTCGTCTCGTCCCTCGTCTCTCGTCTCTTGTCACTCCTTCGAACAAAAAGCTTCACATTGTGCCCCAGCCACTACCTCGTCTGCCACCCGCCTCGCCCTGGTCATCGCACGCTGAGGCCACCGTCCAGACAGATCGCGTCTGGCACCGCGCCCTGCCCACTCCTTTTCTTCCGATCGGGCAACCCAGAAATACACTTTCAACTGGCTCTCTGCCATCCTTTCCACGTTGTCGCCTTTCGCCATCACAAAGAATATCCAGGCTCTGATTGGCATTTCTCCTGCATTCCGACACACCCGAAAAAGCCTCGAGTCAGCCGCTGTTTTCTTCTCCTTGTGCTGCGCCCCGCTTTTCCCACTCTCCTTACCCAGCCCCCAGAAGGCCCTTCGCGCGCCCCTCTTCCCCTGGCCCCAGGAACCCTTCCAACCCAAAACTGGCTTTCCCGTACAGCCAAAATTTCGACTTCCAGAGACCAGACAACCGCGACGACGCCCTGTCCCGTCCTTTTGCCAGAATCCCGAGCACCGCCACACTCCTTGCACAACTCTCTGGCTGCCCAGCCCTTTCCCTTCTTCCTCCTTTTGGCAACATCCGTTCTTTGATCTGCCGCTCTAGCCCCCCCCTTCTTCCCTAAGCGCAGGGCTGCTTTTCGTTCACCAGCCTCCGCACTTCCAGCTGCAGGCCCTTTTTCCCGCATAATTTCTAGCCCCTTTCTGGCCTCTTTCTTTCCCGGTTTCTTCTTTTTATCCCACCCCATCGTTCCCTATGCCCTCCTACGGCTCGCTTCACTCACCATCGCTGCGCAAAATGGAACAATCTCGCGGCCAGTATGGGCGCCGGAAGGGCATCAGCCTCGGCAACATCATCGGTGATCCCTTCGCCCTGGCGACCATTTCGATCTCGGCGGTAAGTTCTTCTGTACCGACTCCAACGGCCCTCCGCTGAAGAAGCGCCATCGCGTGCTGGACATTTGCTGGACATTTGCTGACTCTCTTCTTCATCTGTAGCTGGCCTGGATCGTCTCCTTCATCTCCTCCATCGTCGCGCAGGTTCAGACGAAGAGCGCCTTCCCGACGTACACTTGGTGGACGATCGTCTATTGCTTTTTTGTCATCGTCGGTATTTTCGTCGTCGTGGCTTCCGACACCACCCAGACTTACCATGTCGCCATTGTCGGATACCTCGGCTGCGGCCTCGTCCTGACCACCTTGTCTGTCAATGGACTGGTTTATTCCAGCAATGGTGCTAAGGAGGCCACAGCTGCAGGATTCATTCTCCTGTCCATGGTCGAGGTATGTGGCGGTGCTTGTTCCGGGTTACAAAGTCACCCTCTTGCACGGCATTCCCCTGTACTAACTCTTCTGTCTCTCTGGTAGATTGTCTGGATCTTCTACTTCGGCTCAGCACCGTCGGCCGTACCGCGCGCTTACCTCGACTCGTTCGCTCTGGCCAAGGAGTCGGCCACGAACCGGCAGACAATGATTGGCGCCTACGGCGTGGGCCGCCCCGAGACGTCAGCATCCGTGCAGCCGCCAACCATGTACACGTCTGCGCAGCTCAACGGCTTCGAGAACTCGTCGCCGGTCACGGGCATCCCTACCGCCAACCGCAACTCTGTGCTCAACGGCGGTGCCTTTGGCGCGCAAGCCAACAAGACGAACTCTGTCGTGCCAGGCGCCACCGAAGGCGAGATAGTGCCGCCTACCGAATACCCGTACCGCGCGAAGGCCATCTACAGCTACGAGGCCAACCCCGACGATGCAAACGAGATCAGCTTCTCCAAGCATGAGATACTCGAGGTGTCCGACGTCAGCGGCCGGTGGTGGCAGGCACGGAAAGAAAGCGGCGAGACGGGTATTGCACCCAGCAACTATCTTATCCTCTTATAAGGAACCGTTTTGTCGGAAAGCGGACGCCACGTCGATCAGCTATGAAACCGAAATTGCCCGCCACGCCGGCGGTAGTTCTTCGGCACAGCAATGCGCAGCGCGCCCTGCAGCATTCGCTGCCCTCCGTTCTTTTTTCCTCTCGTTTTTGTTCATATTATATACACATATACCCTCATCTACATCTACGCCGCCGCCGGGTCCTTCTTACGACCCTTTTCTCTCCGGTTTTTTTGTCAGCTTAAAACTACAAGAGTGAAAGGGAAACTAAAAAAAGGGCAGCCATACGAGCCGCCAGGTACACACACACGGGTGTTTCGGGTTCCAAAACCAAGGAGTGGACATGAAATATTGCTTTATTTTTTACCGGTTGTCTTGTGGTTTGCTGTCTCTTTTTCTTTCCATTTCCCCCTCGTTTGTTCATTTGCCAACTGTTGCTCTCTTTTCTCATTTCTCTCTTGCTTGTCCTCGGAAAGCGTTGCCTTTTCATATGTTGCTTGTTTTTCTTTCTTCCGATTCTCATACTCTCCGTTGCTTTGGCGATGCTCTGTTGGCGAGGGCGCGTTATCGATGTTGGTCGCGCCTTCACGCAAAGCTCAGTCAAAGTGTGTACTTTTTTTCTCTTGCTCCACCCTACCTACACTCCGTTTCTTTTTCTCTGTTACCTCCTCCGTTTATGTGAGGCATTTTCCACGGGGCTTTTTTTTGTTTGCGTTCTCTTGTTGTCCACTACAACAGGTTGGGGTTCTTGTTATCACCCCCTTTGTTTTTTTGTCTTTTTTCTTTTACGAGATGACTTCACGGCTATGGGAAACAAATAACCTGCGGTCAGGTTTTTCTTCGTTCTTTTTTGATAGGTTGAATTGAAACGGGAATTTTGAAATGAAAGGCACTGCTCCGTCAAACAGTAGGCTCCAAAGTAGGAATGCGATCTCGCCGATGCTCCCAACCGTCATTGCCGACCACAGGGCGCGTCTTTAGCCTACGCGCGCGTCGTCTTTGGCATACACGTATTCTTTCCCCTCCTTTCTCTAAAAACAACATTCCAGACAGTCGGCATCGGAAACACAACGTCTCATCCGTCACCGTAGCGCGTACCCTTAGCTCGTCGTCTTGCGAGTCGCACAACGCCTGTGCGGAGACAACAAGACCGGGCGAGAATGTGGATGCGCGTGATGGCCCAGCCTCGAAAGTCAGAGAGGCAATGCTAGGAGGCTCCACGGTGCCGTACACCCCCTCCCCTTTCTCGCCTTCATTCCCAATGCCTGTTGGACTCCCTACCACGGCATCGCCGGGACGCCCTCTTGTAGTGTTTATAGGCGCTGACCAGCGGGAGGGAGGGGAGTGGGGGGTGGTTGTTGTTGTTGTTGTTGTTGTTGTTGTTGTTGTTGTTGTTGTCCACGACATCACAGCCGAAGAAGCCGTATGGGCCAGGCATATCGTTCATCTTTGTCTGGCAGCCTGGGAGCGCCTCCAGGGTCAGGACAAGGGCTGAGCCCTTGGCAACATCGCCGCAGTATGGGAAGACTCCGCGGTCGGCGCGTGGACGTTTCGTGCGATCCTTTTCGTCTGGCGCGTAGTGAGAAGACCTCAAGGAAGAGTACGGGAAGGAGGGAAGAGGAGGGGCAGCATAGATGGAATGTGTAGCCGGGGGGGGGGGACCCTATGCGCCCCACCGTTGCCTCCTCAAATGCCCTCTCGCCTTCCTCTCCACCTGTTCACAACGCAGCCGTCGACTGCCGCAGCCGCTGGCGGAGCTCCCGCTCTTTCTGGGCGACCTCGCGCTCGAGGCGTGCGACGCTGTACTTGAGCTGCTCGCGGCGCTGGCGGGTCATGCGCGCGCGGAGGGGGTCGGCCAGGGCGGGGTGTTGTTTTGGTGCTGCTGCTGCTGACGACGACGACGACGACGACGATGCGGCTCCGGCTCCGCGGCGGCCAGCAAACGGCGCGGCAACTTTCCCCGCCGCTCGGTCTGCCGCTCGGTCTGCCGCTCGGTCGTCCGGCCCTTCCAGCCGGCCCGCCTGCAGCGCGGCCTTGGCCTGCAGCGTGTCGATGCGCCGGGCCTGTCGTGCCAGCTGGTGGGCGGCGCGGTCGAGCAGGTTGGCGACGGCGGGGCCGATGTCGCTCTGGAGAGAGGCCTCGGCGGCGGCAAGGGTGGGTTGGGGGAGGAGCTCGTAGTGCTGTGGGTAGCGGAGGGGGTGGTCAGCGGGTGCGATGTGCGGGTTCACCCAAGCGAGACAAAATAATGGGAAAGCCACACGACCTACTCGGACGGTTTTCAGGACACTGCCGAGCCGGGGCATGTCCTGCACGCCCGCCTCGAGGGTGCCGACGGACGACTCGAGAAACGCGAGCGACGTCCGCAGCGACGCGACGCAGTCGCCGTAGAGTGCGAGCGTCTGCGAGGGCTGTGCGGCCATTGTTGGGGGAGAGGGAGGAGGGGGGAGGGGCCCGTTTTGTCCGGTTCGTAGAGACAGGAATCAGAAGCAGACGCGGTAGCCGGTTCGGTTGCAGCGCGAGGACGAGAGGCGAACGAGGGCAGAGATGGTTTGGAAGACGCGACGTGGGGTCGTTTTTGTCCATGGCGACAAATTGGTGATGCCGATGGGCGGGCGCGCACGGGCCAGGCGCGCCCACCCGGAAGTAAACAATAGCAGCCCCACCAGTGAGTTGCTCGAGGGCGCTTTGCGACTATCCAAGCCGGCTTCGTGCCGGTGCTTCTGGATTCCATCCTGCATGGGCACGTCATTACGACAAGGCTAAGCAATTGGCAAATGTGATGTCTCTTATTTCGTTTTCTTTTTCTTTTTTGCTGCATTATCCCCACCTCCTTCTACGCGTCAAACACGAGCACCACGCCGTCGTCGCCGGCCGTCACGATGCGCTCGCCCGTCTCCCCCTGCACAAACCCCAGCACGCCGCCGCCCTCGCCGTCGCCCCGGTGGCCCCGCCACTCCTTGACGAGCCCCGTGGCGGCACTGCCCGTGGTGTTCTTCTGCGTCGTCGTTGCGCCGCGAAGGTCCCAGCGCCGCACGACGCCATCCATGCCGCAGCTCGTCAGCAGCCACTGCGCAGGCCCGCCGGCCGCCGCCGTCGCGCCCGGCGGAGACCGGACCCAGTCGACCTTGACCACCGAGAACTCGTCGTGCGCCGCCGGGATGTGGCGGCGCACGGCAAACGAGCGGGCCGCGTCGTAGATGGCGACGCTGCCGTCCACGGAGCCCGCCGCCAGCAGCGTCAGCGGCGGCGGCGCAAACGACAGCGTCTCGACGCCGTCGGACTGGACCTGCAGCGACGCAATGATGACACCCGCCTGCGATGCGTCACCGCTGCCGCCGCTGCCGCTGCCGCCACCCCCTGTCCGCCCTAACCGACCGCCCGGGCCGCGCTGCTGTGGCTGCCGTGCAGATGCTGCTGGTGCTGGTGCTGCTGCTGCTGCTGCTGGGCCAGTGAGGCGCGGCAAGCTGACAATCTTGATGGCACCGCCGGCACCGCCAACGGCAACGACGCCACCACCGGGCGAGACGGCGACCGAGTAGAGCCCGCCCTCGACCTCGAAGCGCTGGTCGTCGGCCGTCAGCGAGACGACGGTCTGGGTCTGGCCCTTGGCGAGCAGGCCCTTGGCGGCGGCGGCGCCCCAGACATCCCAGACGTTGAGGCTGCTGTCCTCGGAGACGGTCGCCAGCAGGTTGCCGTCCGGCGTCCAGGCGCCGGCGGTGCAGGAGGCGGTGTGCAAGAAGTAGGACTGCACGATCTGGATGGGGTTGGCCGGGTCGGCAGCCGGGTCGATGGTAAAGACCCAGACGGAGCCGTCGGACGCGCCGAGCGCAACGGTGTTGGGGTGGTCGCGCACGCCGGGGCAGGGCGCGAGCCAGTTGATCTCGGGGACCTCCTGGGCCTCGGCGACAAAGGCGACGTCGACGCCGGTGGCGGCGCCGGTGGCGGCATGCTGGGCAATGGCAATGCGGTAGACGCGCATGCGGCCGTCCATGCCGCCGGACACGAGGAAGTCGCCGTCCGGCAGCGTGAAGGCGAGGGCGTTGATGGAGTCGGTGTGGCCGTCAATGGCAAACAGCGGCTGCAGCTCGGTGCTGCGGTGGGCGGCCGTGGCGGACGCGGCGGGGTCGCTGCTGTAGCTAGCGGGCAGCAAGGGCCGCGACGCGGCGGCGGAGGTGTCGATCAGGTAGCCCTTGCCGGGCGCGTCGTCGGTGTCGCCCTCGCTGCCGCCGGTGGCGACGAGCGCCGGGAAGCGGGGGTGCTGGGCGATGGCGAAGACGGAGTCCTTGTGGACGTCGAAGAAGGCGACGGAGTCGTTGACGAGCAACAGCTCCTCGGCCTCGTCGTCGTCGTCGCCGCTGTCCATGGCCACGTCCTCGCCGTCGCCTTCGTCGCCGATGGCGTCGCCGTCAATCTCCTCGAAAGCGTCGTCGGCGGCGAGCATCTCGGGCTCGGAGTCGCCGTCGTCGTCGGACGCGCGGTGCTGGGCGTTGTGCGCCATTTGAACTGCACGTGGGGGGGGTGAATGGGCAGTCTCCCAAAGTCGTAGATCGTAGAGAACGGAGGAGGTGATGCTGTGAAGCAAGTCGTAGATGGGGAGGGCGCGCTCTCTGCAAGTTCTTTCCACCTCGGTCGCCAGCAGACACGAAGCAGCAGATGCACAGATGCACAGATGCAGGCGAGACAGGATTGAAAGGCCTCGCAGCTTCGGTTGGCTTCCTCGACACTCCTTCTGTACGTACGATTACGCAACAGAACGCCGCTTCCCACCTCCGTGGATGCTTTCTAAGCAAGGCGGCGCAGAACTTTTTTTTTCTGCCGGGCTCTCGATGGCGGCTTCGCGGGGCAAGAAGACGGCCCATTACCCCACCCACAGTGGGCGGCGGGTGGTGAGAGCGGGACTGGATCCACCCTGCAACAATACGGCGCTGGCCAAACAGCCGGCCGAATAGACGTCTCTGCAAGACCAAGAATACCACGGAACGTGTAGCGGGCATTGCACGAGCAGTTCCTGGGTGCCATTGCAGCGGTACCATAGCGAGAGGCCTGCTGTGGTGATTTGCATGTGTCTGCGCTTGGAGGACAGCAACGGTAAGCTAGAAAGAAAGAAAATGGGAAAGAAAATATCAAAGTAATATCAAGTAAACAAATGTGACACCCAACCTCAAGCTGCTGGTAATAGAATGGCTTGTCTCTTGGTTTAATTGGGTATACTGCCTTGTGGTGGACAGGGGCTCTCACTGTTATTGTTTTATTTATTCATATCTAGACAGGACCTTACCGAAGGAGACAGTAGTACTCCCATGGAAAACACTTCTAGGCCGTCCTTCTCTTGCACGGACTACCCGAAAGCCACTGCTAATCCCTGCCTACCCCAACTCAGGCTACTACGTTGTATGGTCCGGGATCTCTTTTGCTTTGTTCTGGCTCACTCTCCTTCAAAGGCCTGGGGGCTTACAGCTTCTCCCCGGCCGCCCCTACCTCGACCACCTGGTCAATTCCCTCGTACCGCGGAACCTCAAAGTCGTACTTTGCGGCAATGGACGGTGCCACAAACCTGGTGCATGGAGCGGTCAGAACACAAGATCGGAAGAAACCCCCTGGGGGCGCAGAGTTGTCCTTGGACGCCCCGGAGCTGGCGATGAACGGCGTTGTTTGGAGCGCGAGTGCGGGGGGCCCTCTCTTACCTTCCACCGATGAAGTGACGGCCCTTGAAGTGCTTGACAAGTGGCTTGGGCGCAGTGAGGCTGACGAGAACGGCGGGGTGGAAGCTGCTCCCGACCCCAGACGCCGGCGGTCCGTCTTCAATGCTCCAGGACGACGGAGCGTCTACAGACGTCACGGGGACTTTTGTTTCTTCCAGTGCCTCGATGATGGCTCGGAAAGGCTCGCGGACTTCTCCCGAGAAACTGAAGCCTGTTCACGGCCGCGTTCGCCGTCCAGTCAGCATGCATTCCGTAAACGCAAGCTCCCTTTCCCACCCATCCTGGTGGAAGAGGGGGTGGGGGGAAAGTGGGTGGGGTGAATGATTGGGGTCTCTTTCAAACCAAAGATAGCATCGACTACATGGTCAGCCGAGGCGAGGGCTGCCGGGAAGTCGTCGACAAAGGGGATGTCCAGGTCCGCCAACTGCTTGGATAGCCGCTAGAGAAGATTTGATGAGTGCCTCGGTCAAGGTCGAGAGAGCTTCAGCTGCAAAGAGCCATCCAGCAAGGAAAGAAAGGATAAATGACGTGGGCTCAAGAGAAAATGGTCGTAATTACCTGGTAAAGGTCGCTTTTGCTGCGCTTGGGGTAGTATATGGTCGGTTGGTAGCCGTAATGGCAGAGGTGCCTCGCCGCAACGAGACCGTCGCCGCCTGCCCCTGTCAGTCTTCACCCGCCTTGTTTTTCCTTTTGCTTTTTCAACAGTACTGGCCAAGGCCAACACGTGTAACCCATTCAGAGTCGTAGCAGGCGAGCAACGCAGCAGCAACGTACCGTTGTTTCCCGGGCCACAGGCAACCAGCACACGGCGGCCCTTGTTCAGGGGGTGGACGCGGTAGACTGCAGACCATGTCAGAGCTGAGCCAAGGCACACGAACTTCAAACGACGCCCGCAACGCACCAGCCTGTGATACCGAGAGCCCGGCAAGCTCCATGAGCTGGTCAATGGAGAACGCCCCGGTGCTCATCAGCTCCTTGTCCAAGGCAGCGGCCGCCTTGGCAGAAATCGTCTAAGCAGAAACAGTAGGTCAGTCGTCAAGGGCGGGAAGTAGGGCGGGAAGTAGAGGTATGGGGAGAGTAGACAAGGGAGAGGGGAAGGGAGAGGAGAGGCTGAGTCTGAGATGTGCCCTTCCTTGGACGCCGGAGGCAGAAATGGCAGAAATGGCAGCCCAACCAACTGCACGAACCTTGAAGGCCATTTTGATGTGATGGCTGTTTGTGGCTTTGTTTTGTCCACCAACTAATGAGCTATACGAAGCAGAAGATTGAGAACGGAGGGACGAGCAGCAGGACTGGATGATGGTCGTGAGACGGGAGAACAGACGCTCGCCATTTCGCTTGTGGACGACGCAGTACTAAGCCGCCGCGCCTCTAAGACCCCAACAGTTGCACGCAGGGCCGCGCCTGCTGCTTCGGAGGAACCGCCTTTGCCCAATCCGCTCGTTCTCTACGTCACAACGTCACACCACTCGACGGAGCAGTGCAGAATCACTGGGCAGTCGGGATTGTTTTTATCTTATTTTTTTGTTTTTCTATTTTTGCATGACTGGCCGCAGTCCTGAGCATCTTCTTGGTGCTATCCAAGACGCTGTAGCAGGGTGGTCTGATGTATTTCTGGGGTGGCTTCGTTGATGACTAATATATTGTATGACTAATATGGACAACGCCCGGCGCAAAATGAAAGATTATTTCTGGAGAGTGAGGAAAAGGCAAACCGAGAGACCTCTCCACGACGACAAGCCGCCAACCGCCACGGACCCCCGAGAACGAGCTCCGAGTTACGACCAAGGCTTTGGCCTTTACTTACACGCACACGATCCCGGTTGCATTGGCGCTGGGGGGGGGCACCGCTCACAGTCTGAGCAAGCGGCACACACGTGCCACACGACCGAAGAAAGAGAACGAAGACGGAAGAGGGAGGACGGAAAAGAAGAAGAAGAAAGAAAAAAAAAGATGGTTGTCAAGATCCGCCTGGCGCGCTTCGGCCGCACCAACTCGCCCTTTTACAACATTGTCGTCGCGCAGGCGCGCACCGCGCGCAACAGCCGGCCGATGGAGGTGCTCGGCACCTACGACGCAGTGCCGCGGCGGGATCCGTACGAAGGGCTGGGCAGCCGAGGGGGGGCGTCCAAGACGACCCCGGCTGCCAAGGCACACAAGGACATCCAGCTGGACGTGACGCGGACCAAGTACTGGATCGGTGTCGGGGCGCAGCCGACGGACACGGTGTGGCGGTTGCTGTCGATGGTGAGTTTGTACCGGGGGAGGAGTAGAGGGAGCTGCCGGGAGCTGCCGGAGCTGTCGGAGCAGCAGCAGGAGGCTCACGGCGCACGCGAGCAACGGCTAACTTTGGGCAGGTTGGAATTCTCGAACCGAAACGGAAGGCAGGCGTCCCAAGCCCGGGCGGACAGGCATGACGAGACGACGACGACGAGACGACGACGACGGCGGCGGAGGGGACAGAGAGAATGGCAAGACGTGGTTGGCCAGGGCTCTCCCGCCGCTATGCAGTGCTTGTGCGGCCCGGGCGGCCGGCGATGAGACGAAAAATCACCAGAGACGCGAAAAGGCCCAGCTGCGACTGTACATAATATGGAATGTATGCCCTGTACCTCTTATTTGGCAGCAGTATGTAACAACACACCAAGAGCAAGAAACAAATACAAAAGGGAGAAGAAAAAGGAAAATCCCAAAACACCCTCAATCCAAGCCCTGACGAACTGCGTCGTGATCCAGTAGATGCACATCAGCAACCGAACGCGGCCAGGAAGTTGTGTCATGTGTTTTATTATGCCGTTCTATGCCCCGTTCCGCGCTGCCCTAGGAGACAAAACTTGTTGAGATCGGTTTGTGTCCTACCAAAATTTCTATATTCGACGCTGTGTTGTTGAGAACGCCGTTTTTCTGTATATTGCCCTTTTCCAAGAACCCGGGTTGCTCCTCCTGGAAATCTCCCACAAAGCCAAGTCGGTGTAAGATGAAACACAAATGTTGAAAATTGCCTCTAGAACATTGTCCCAAGATGTCTAGAGCAATATGTCATGTTGTTGAAACCCCCGCCAATAACCAACAATAAAGACAAACCCCCGAAGGAACGCCGTGCAAAGTTTAAATTTTTCGTATAAAAAGATTCAAACGTTCAGGGAATCATTGGTCGCCGGTCGTATCCTCAACCGGCGGGCAGGTGCAGAAGAGGTTGAGATCGCCATAGGCTACATCCAGAGTTAGCAGAGTGTCAAAGACCATGAAGACGACGATGGGCCAAAAAAGGGCAAGATGGTACGTACTGTCATCCACGCGCGCGGTACTCGGCCAAAACTTCTTCTCGCGAAGCCAGGGCAGCGGGTACGCCGCCTTCTCCCGAGAGTACGGGCGATCCCACTTGCCGGCATCCTCGCCGATCACATCATGTACCGGGTGTGGTGCCATCTTCAGCACGTTGCCCTCACGGGGCGCACGGCCCTCCTCGATCTCACGAATCTCCTCGCGGATGCTAACGAGGGCATCAACAAAACGGTCCAGCTCGGCCTGGCTCTCGCTCTCCGTGGGTTCGATCATCAGCGTGTTTCCGACGGGCCAGCTCATCGTAGGAGCGTGGAAGCCGTAGTCCTGGAGCCGCTTGGCTACGTCGATTGCCTCGATACCGGCCGTCTCGCGGAAGGGCCGGACGTCCAGAATGAATTCGTGGGCGCAGCGGCCGTGCTCGTTGGTGTACACGATGTTGAAGTGCGGCTTGAGGCGGCTCAGCAGGTAGTTGGCATTGAGGAGGGTCATCTTGGTCGCCTCCTTGAGACCGTCCGCACCTGTCGTTTGTGTTAGCTATGTGGTCTTCCATCACCGTCGTGTTTCTCTTCTTGGAAACGAGAAAGAGATTTATAGGGCAGACTTACCCATCAACAAGTTGTAAGCCCAGCTGATGGGCAGAATACTAGCACTGCCGAAAGGAGCACTGCTCACAGGCGGGGATGCTTGACGGACGCCATCCGCGGCAAAGTACTCGAGTTCAGGCGGCAGGGCCGGCTCGAGGTGCGCCTTGACGCAGATGGGGCCCATTCCGGGACCACCGCCGCCGTGAGGGATGCAGAACGTCTTGTGCAGGTTCAAGTGGCAGACGTCAGCACCGATCTCGCCAGGCGAGCACAGGCCAATTTGAGCGTTCATGTTGGCGCCGTCCATGTAGACCTGGCCGCCGTGCTCGTGCACGATCTCGCAGGCACGGCGAACACCAGGCTCAAAGACACCGTATGTGCTAGGGTAGGTCACCATGAACGCAGAAAGGCGGTCGGCATACTGCTTGCACTTTGCCTCCAGGTCGGCCAGGTCCAGATTGCCAGTCTTCGCGTCACAGCGAATCGGAACCACAGACATGCCAGCCATGGCAGCCGACGCGGGGTTGGTGCCGTGCGCCGAGACGGGAATCAGACAGACGTTGCGGCCACTGTCCCCGCGCAGCTCGTGGTACCGGCGAATCGAGCGGAGGCCGGCAAATTCGCCCTGGGCACCCGAGTTGGGCTGCAGAGACACGGCATCCATGCCCGTAATGTCTCGCAGCTGCTCTCGGAGGCTGCCCAGGATGCGCTCGTAGCCCAAGGCTTGGTCGCGCGGTACGTACGGGTGCAGCTGGGCAAAGCCAGGCATGCGCAGCGTGGCCATCTCAACAGAGCCGTTCAGCTTCATCGTGCACGAGCCCAGAGGGATCATGGAGTGAACCAGCGACAGGTCCTTCGACTGCAGGTAGTAGATGTACCGGAGCATCTCGGTTTCGGAGTGGTGGGTATTGAAGACAGGGTGGGTGAGGTAAGAGGAGGTGCGGCGGAACTCGTCTGGAATGGCCGTTGTGGTGACGGTGCCAGCCTCCACCTCCTGTAGGAGACCTTGGAGGAAGGTCTCGAGGCTCTCGGCAGGCGCGCTGCCGCCGTTCAGGGCCGGGGCGGCCTCGTAGAAGGCGCCAATCAGTGCCAGGAGGTCCCCATGCGACTTGGCCTCGTCCACGCTGACGCCGACTTCCTCGCTGTTCAGTTTGCGAAGATTGCAGCCGCGTGCCAGAGCCGCGCCCAGCAGCACGTCGGCCGTGTTTCCAGCGCACTTGATGACGAAGGTGTCGAAAAGAGAGTTCGTCGCCTTGACCTCGAGACCCAGCTGCGTAGCAGCGCGCTCAAGAATACGGGTGCCGGCCATGATGCGCTCAGCAATCGCACGCAGGCCACCGGGGCCGTGGTAAATTGCATACAGAGCCGTCATGTTGGCCAGGAGGGCCTGGGCCGTGCAGACATTGCTGGTGGCCTTCTCGCGGCGGATGTGCTGCTCACGGGTCTGCAGGGCCAGGCGCAGAGCGCGGTTGCCGAGACGGTCCTTGGAAACACCAATCAGGCGCCCAGGCATCTTCCGCTTGTACTTGTCGGCGACAGCAAAGAAAGCAGCGTGCGGTCCACCGAAGCCCATCGGCACGCCGAGACGCTGGGCGCTGCCAAATGCAATGTCGGCGCCCCACTCGCCGGGAGGGGTCAGGACCGTCAAGGCCAGGAGGTCGGTGGCGCAACTGAGCAGAGCCTTGTTCTTGTGCACACGGGCAGCCAGCTCGCGGAAGTTCTCCACGCCGCCCTCTGTGTTGGGGTATTGGACGAGGACGCCCACGAGGTCGTCGCCGAGCGTATCCAGCGTCTCGCCAAACTGGGCGGAGGTGACGTCACCCGTGACAATGTTGATGCCAAAGCCATCCGCACGGCCGCGCAGGACGGCAAGCGTCTGGGGGTGGACAAGGTGAGAGACAACAAACGTCTTCCCCGGGCGGCGGGCGCGGGAGGCGGACAGCATGTTCATGGAGAGCGTCATGGCCTCGGCGGCAGCGGTGCCCTCGTCGAGCAAGCTGGCGTTGGCGACGGGAAGCGCCGTCAGGTCGGTGACAAGGGTCTGGAAATTGAGGAGCGACTCGAGGCGGCCCTGGCTGATCTCGGGTTGGTAGGGGGTGTAGCTCGTGTACCAAGCGGGGTTCTCAAGCACGTTGACCTTGATGACCTCGGGGACGAGCGTGTCGTAGTAGCCGGCGCCGATGAAGCTTTTGGCATTGATATTGTTCTCGCCGGCAACGGCCTCGGCATAGGCCTTGACGGAGTGTTCCGGAAGGGGGTCCGTAATGGCTCGGGTGACCGGGTCCTCGGGTGCGGACTGGGCGTGGGGAAACAGAGGGCGCTCGGTCAGGATGTCTGGCGGCACGACCTGGGCAATGAACTCATCGAGGCTCTTGGCCGGCGGCGTGAGGGCCTTGAGCATGATCTCGGTCTCGGACGCGTCCGGGCCAATGTGGCGGCGCTGGAATGTGTCCAGCGACGGATAGTTCTTAGCAAAGGCGGCGGAGGTGGCCCACGAGATGGCCGCCGAGTCTGTCGAGACGCCGCGAGCGCCGCTGTGGCAGGCCCATTGCGGCGCCGTGAGAGCAGAAGCGGCAGGTCGCGATGCGTTCAACCGGATGCTCGCTCGCGAAAGGCGGCTGGGGTGCAGGTGCCGCGAAGCGGCCAGCCCCCTGCTCAGCATTCTCGGTCTGCAATTGAAGGCCGTGAGGGGAGGGGTGTGAAAGTTGGAGAAGGGTTGCAGTGGCGAGATGTGAGATGCGAAATGAGAAATGCGCGGGAACGAGCTGGGGGAAAAGGCTCAAAAGGAAGCAATAGCTGAGACGCAAATGGAAGAATGGCAAAAGGAAATAAAAAGAGGGAGAAAGAGGAAAGAGGAGGAGGAAGGGACGGGAGGAGGAAGGAACAAGGGGAACGATGGCTGCAACCGCGAACACAGCAGGAGCAACCGAGATAAAAGATAGTGGAAAATGTTGCCAGAGGGGTTGTATGATTGTGGAGGCGGAAAGAATCGGCCAAAGTTTAAAGATTGGGGAAGCTAAGAAGTGGGAGGCGGTCGAGAAAATAATGAAAAAAGGAAAGAGCTATTCCAGGCCGCCGTCTTAGTTAGGCGTTGGATCGTCAGGAGGCGGTCATGAACAAGAGAGGGAAAGAGGCGACATCGGACAGGGCAACAGAAGGGCAACAGGAAGGCAAGAGCGCCCATGGCATGTGATGCAGCCCCTCGACGATGCCGCAATCAAGGCAGGGAAGGCGCAGAGGAGTGCAGTGCCCAATGCATACAGACGGTGTTAGCAGCAGAAACTACGGAGCGGAAAAGCGGGCAGTCGCACGATGCTCATTCCCTATGCAGAAGGCGCTGGGGACGAAAAGAACCGTTCCTGTGGCCAGGCCCAACGGGGTCCCCACAAGACGGAGTTCTGGTGCAGAAGACTGGTGCCGGCGTGGAGCGTACGCGGGACCGAGAACGAAGAAAAGCAGGAGCAGCGGGCGCAGGGTTGCCAATCGTAAGATAAGAGCTCTCCGGCGGTGGTAGGAAGAAGCATCTGCGGGGAGATGTGGCCCGCGGGTGCCTCTTTCCATTTTCGTGCTCTCGCCTCGCCGGTTGTGCGTCTCGGACGCTGCTGCCGTGCCACTGTCCCTCGCTCCTTCCTGGAAGCCATTCCTGTCGTCGACTCCAGCAGAGCCTTGCCCCATAGTCTGCAGAGGAACCAGGAACAGATTTTCTCCCGCTTAGTGTTCTTCTGTTCTTCTGCGTCTTGCTCTTTCCCCAGGGCGTGGCGTGTGGCGGGAGAGAATGCGTGCAAAATGGAGCTCCACAGCGTCTCCAATTGGCGTCTGGCCCTTCTCCCCCCAGCAGTTATTGCCTAAAATGGCATTCTTACTCCAAGCAGAAAGGGCCCTCCGCGTCCTAAGACACCGGCTGTTCTCGGGCGGCCCAGTCTGCCACCCGCTGAACGGCGTCTGGAAGGCGCACCACCCGCGCGGCTCGTCCAATCAGGTGTTGTTCCCCGCGGCCCGCGATTTCAGTGCTTTGGTGATGGTGGAAACGAGAACAAGGCTTCAGACCGCTCGAGGCTAGGAACAACTGCTTCGGCTCTGGCGATGCCTTGTGCTGTTTTTGAATTTGATAAACCAAACACGGAAAGCAGGCTCTTTTCAAAAGGATTTGAGTTGCGAGCCCAAGAGCAGAAAATGCCCAGTACGTCGAGAAACGGCCTGCAAACAGCCCGCTGTTCTTTCTGAGATCGCCGCTGCTCGACCCTTCGAAAGACAAAGACGAGGGATCCAACGAGGCCGGATCTGTTCTCGTTTCCCTGCTCAAAGTTAGGGAGTCGGGCTGGCAGTCCAGCCTGTTCTTATGGCAATGCCTCAGGCGGTGGAGTTCGGCGGCTGGAAAGGCACGGCCCCACAAAAAACACCGGCGGCCAGGCCAAAAAAATTCACAAAAAATACAAGGAAAAACAGTTAAGCCGGCCAAGCAGCCGCTTTCAACGTCAAAGGAAGCTCTCGCAACGGACCTCGACGACAGTTGGCAGCCTTCAACCCTCCCCCATAACCACACTTTGATCCTCACAGCATCGGCCATTGCAGGACGCTCAAGATGTTCGCAGCACGTACGTATCCTGTCTCCTGCGCCGGTCGGACTGCCGCGTTCTTCGCCCGCCCATTGCTAATGCGTGCCGTACCGCAGCCCCCAAGTACTCCGAGGAAGACCTCCGCCGTGGCGAGAGCGAGGCCACGGCGACGGTGCGCCAGTTTGTGGTGACGTCGGCCCTGCTGTACCTGTGTATGTTACGAGACAGACCACGGCCTTCCTTCAGCAGGGCGCTTGACCCGGATGACCCAACGCGCTAACAACGGCTCCGTCTCATGCAGCGCCCTTTGCCATCGAGGCCATCTGGAAGCTGCTGTAAACGAGGCTGCAGCATTGCCCCCCCTCTCCTCCATACCCCCCCCCCCCCCTCTGAAGGACGAAGGACGAGCAACGACGAACCCGCCCTCGGATGTTCTGCGTGTGGAACACTGCACGGCATGCGCTGCCTATGGAACGGCGCCAATAATTCGCCTGCATCCGCAGCGCCACCGCCTGTACGATATGCTGTTAAGCCTTGACGAGACGACGAATGGAAAGGAAAATAGAACCGGCACGGCTGTATTAAGGGCAAAAAAACGGGAAGATTCGGACCACGGACAGTAAAAAACGGAGGCGGTGGGCTTCATGTCGGACGGCGGCGTCTCGTCTCGTCGAGACAAGAAAAGCGGCAAATGGTGCCCCAAATATCAGGTTATGACATCTCTCCACAAAGGAAAATAAAGAAATCTGCAGTTTGCAGAAACACACCTTCGCGTCTATGCGTCGACACGCGCCAATGCTGCGTTGCTTTGCGTCGCATCGGGACGCCTACCCAAACGTCCGCATCACGGTGGCCATTCTCGTCGTGCCAGCCGTCTGTCTTGCTCGCCCCCCAAAGGCATAAATCGGTGTGCAGATTCCATCAAGCAAAAACAGTGTAGTAGTGCAGAGCTGCGGCCCCTAAACCTAGAAACCAAAAAAGAAGACGAAAAACACTGTCAGAAAACCAGGCCGCGCTCTCATCCGTCGTTTCTTCTGCCCGCTGCCTCCGCTTGGGCCTTTGTTTCCCCTTTTTTGTCAATCCCTCTCCCAGCTGTTGCTTGCTTTGCAGAGGCACCGCTCAGCTAGCAAGCTTTTGCTCTTTCTGCCAGACGTCAAAGTCGGCGCCGATCTGGTCCACCTCCTTCTTCAGATGCTGTAGCTGCTTCTCATAATCCTCGACAATCTATATGCGGTGGGAGGAGAGAGAAAGAAAAGGTCAGCTGTCGTTCGTGTTTTAGAATGGTTGAGAGAAGGGGGGAGGTAGTTTGACGCACCTTCTTCGCCTTGGCTTCAATATCTTCGCCCAGCCCTTCCTCGGCCTTGAGCCCCCGCTTGTTGACCTCCACCCGCAGGGCATCCGCGTAGTTGCGCAGCACGATCAGGCGGCTCCACAGCTCCTCCATGCGTGCGCTCAGCGCCGGGTCCTGCATCGTCTTTTCGATCGCCTGCAGTTTCTGCTTGAGGTCGTCCTCGTCACCCGACAGCGCGTAGCCGCGGTTGCGCAGCACCTGCGTCTTGGCCGCCAGAGCCAGGCACCGCTTGCTCAGCTCGTTGTGCCGCCGCCGCGCCGCCAGCGCGCGGACGCTCGTCTGGAGATCGTGCTGCGACAGGATCGCGTCCAGCTTGGTGTTGATCTCGTGCAGGCCCGCGTTGAACGTCGCCACGGTGCGGCGCTGCAGCTGCAGGCGGGTCGCCAGGCCCTGGAAGCCGGTGCACAGCACGGGCAGGTAGCCGGGCGCCGGCTTGTTCTGCAGGGCCTCCTCCCACTCGCGCGGGTTCTCATGCGCCTGCGGCTGGAAAAAAGGCACGCGGTTCTCATCCACCTTGTTGTAAAAGTACTCCTTGAAGACGGTGTTGGCGCTGTCGGGCTTCCACTTGCCAATGAGCGTAGCGATCTGGTCGGGGATGGGCTTCTCGACTGCGTAGAGATGTGGCCATTAGCACAAATGAGGGCAACCGAGATGCCGGGATGGAAGGCAGTGAGTGCTGTAAAAACGCGAAAGGAGAGAGAGAGAGACAAAGAAAAGGAAGAGCACTTACGCGGTGCCACTGGCTGGCCAGGCTGCCATACGGAGGTGCCCCAGAGACTAGACTGATTGAGTGATTGCTGCATTTGTTGCTGTTGCTGTTGCTGTTGCTGCTGCTGCTGCTGCTGCTGTTGCTGTAGCTGCTGCTGTTGGAGCTGTATCTGCTGCTGCTGCTGCTGCTGCTGCTGCTGGGTTGCGTTGAACGGCGGGCCGCCAAAGAGACTGGTTCCGAGCTGAGGCGGCTGCTGCTGCTGGGCAGATGCACCAAACAGAGACGGCTGCTGCTGCTGCTGCTGCGTAGCCGCGCCGAACATGGACGGCTGTTGCTGCTGCTGTGCCGTCGCCCCCCCGAAGAATCCACCTGTTACTGGCTGTTGTGCCGTCTGCGTTCCTATGCCAAAGAGCCCGCCTCCTGCTGCAGGCTGCTGTTGCGTGGAGGCTCCGAAGAGGCCGCCGGTGGCGGGCTTGGTCCCGAAGAGCGACATCGTCGGGCGAGTGTACTTTCGCAAGGTGCAAAAGTAGAGTTGTCCGTCTATCGGCACTGACGGCTGCCAGAAAGGGTTTCGCGGGTGCTGTCGCCGTTGTCGTCGTCGTCGTCGTCGTTGTCGTCAGCGCCGCGATCTTTGTCAACAAAAGCCAAAGAAAAACGTGTTTGTTGCACAGGGAAGAAAGGGCGTCAGCGGCCTCTGTTTCGTCGAACTGCCGTCCCTAGTTCACCAGCACTCTCCTTGCAGCGTGTTGGGTCGAAAAGGCAAGCCGAGGAGGTGGTTAATGACGCGCACGGGGAGCTGTGAGTCGAGGTGGCCGCCAGACGCAACGAAAATAAATTATTTACGAGCAAAGTGGGCGCGCGCGGCGGACGAGCCAACCCAAGCCAAAACGGCAGGCACCTCCCTCTTCACCTGCGCTAGCTCTTCCTCCCAGCCTGGTGTGTTTTGATTGGCTGCCCACCGACAAGGCGGCTCGGTGTGGAGACAGCCAATCAGCACACGTAATTGGGTGCTGACCCAGCCGGGTCGCTCTCACCGTGCACCCTGTTCCGGGCTCCTCCCAAACCGAACGAGCGCCCAAAAAAAGCCGGAGCTTCGACATCTTGAAAAAAACGCCCCCCCCCCCCCGCCCCCGCCCCCCCCGGCCCCCCCCCCCCGCGCCCCCCCCCCAAAAAAACCCGGTGCTTCCAAAAAAAAAAAAAAAACCCCCCCCCCCCCCCCCCCCAACCCTGCCCAATCTCTCCACGCCGCCCGCCCCTCGATCGCGCGACCAACCCCCCGTCCCGGACTACCGTCAGGAGAGGACAGCATTACTTTTTTCATTTCGAAAGCCGCCGCTCGCAATTGGCCAACCATGTCGGGCCGGAAAGCCACGTACGTTCCGCTTCTCGGGTTGCCCGAACTTCCATGCCGCTTCTCCGGCATCGAACTCCCCGCTCCGCCACTCCTCTCTGCATGTCCACGTTACTGACGTTTTCTCTTCTGCTGCTCCAGCTTCAACCAGCAGGTGCTGTACGACACCACAGCGCTGCCCGAGTCGATCCCCAAGGTGCAGGAGATCGGCGCCAGCTCGGCCCCGCTGCTGTCGGCATCCTTCTTCATCGGCGCGCGCTGCCGGCCCTACAACGATGACTACATGCAGTGCAAGACCGACAACCCGGGCAAGGGCGAGTTCGAGTGCCTCAAGGAGGGCCGGCGGGTGACGCGGTGTGCGCGGAGCGTCCTCGACGACATCAACAAGAGCTGCCTCGAGTCGTTCCGCCAGCACTGGCAGTGCCTGGACAACAACAACCACCAGCTGTGGCAGTGCCGGCCAGAGGAGTGGAAGCTGAACAAATGCGTCTTCGAGAACTTGGTAAGCAGGCGTGCTCCCCGGGAAGGGCGTGGGGAGGGAAAGCGAAATAAGGGAGGAGAGAAGAGGGCTGTATCCATCTCTTTTACTGACTTTTGGCACCCGTCCCCTCCCTTCTTCAGAACCTCGAAAAGGTCATCCCAGATGCGGTCAAGGGCACGCCTGTGCACCTGCGCAAAACCCAGATCTACGCACACTACAACCGGCCGGGCACGCCGTTTGTGCCGGAGAAGGCAGCGGCTGTCGAGGCTACGGCACCGTCGTCGTGAGAGCGCGAGGGCGAGGGCGAGTGCGGCTGTAAGACCAGTCGGGGCTCGGGGAAAAGAAGATACGCGGGCACGAGTGACTCTTGCCGAGAAGGCTTTTCATCTCTTGGCAGGGACGGATCGAGAAGAGCCAGGACAGAGCAGCGAGGGGAGACGTGAGCCAGGGCCGGCAATCGACTTTGGGCTACGACGAGAAGCCACCGAATGTGTACATATGTAAGGCCAATCCTTCCAGCAGTATGAAATCCACAACTAAAATACCAAAAATAAAAATAAAACAGCTACATCCAAGACTGCAAAATGGAAGCAGTGGTTGAAAGGGTGTACGCGTGATCTTTTATTTCAGAGTACTGCAAACAGCTTCATGGAACAACCCCACCAGTGGAAGGACGGTCAAACAAGGGGGGCGTTGTTCGACCGGAGGGCACACAGATCGCCGTGCCTTGTGCGGTATTCACGTCGGACAGCTGCCAGGACGCTCGAGGCTCGACGTACGAGTGACGCGGCCGTGTCCATATGGCTTCACTTCCAGTCTCAGCCACGACGGGCAGCCAGCTTGATGAAGAGACCTTGTGCCGGCTCTGCCGTCATCCGAGGTCATCCGAGGCCACTCGGGTCAGCGCGGCGAGACAAACTGCGCATACCTCCCTCGTCCTTGGTGGTCCACGTGCCCCCAGCAGCTGTGTGCGGCCTTCGGCGGTTTTCTGGCCTCCGCTCGGCCTCGTGTCGCTGGGGGTCTCAAAGGGGAGGATGACGACGACGCGTCGTGCTCGCCCCGACGTCTCGTTTGATGTGCTTGCTCCTGGGGAATGGCTGCAAAGGACATCCGAGAGCGTTGAAGCAGGGACTCCCACAAGAGGCCGATGTCGAAAAGAAAGAAGGTGCCGTTTCGGACGGTGTCCGACCGGGCACCGACTCGCTTGATAGGCGTTGTCTGGGACAAGCGTCTTCTACGTATCAGAAGCCACGGTGCTCTTTCGCGGAGGAGAAAAGCCACGGCATTCCATCCCAGGCGTGAGACATCCCATACAAGCGCAATGGCCACGCGGTCAGAAGGTGAGCAGGCGATGGTCGGTGCCAGGGACTCGGTCTCGGCAAGGGGAAGTGCTGAGCAGTCACCTCAGCTAGCCACAGCCGGCGACAGGAGGTCTTGTGCCGTTGGCGAGCAGGTCTCAGACAGGCAGCCATGAGGATGGCGAAGGATAATAGGGACGGGCCTCTGCGCGGACGATACAGGCAGGCCTCTGAGCACAACTGCCTCCCCATTCCTCAGATATGGGCCCTTGGCACAAGACCATGACGGAGTCGTATCCAGAGTATGCATGACTAAATGGAAAGGGCCGGTGCAAAACGTCCAACGAGTTCAACGATGGTATATTACAAGAGGCTCTTGGCCGATCCCTCTTCTCCGTCGGCCACCGGCGACCCGGCCACGTTACACGAGAGCCGATATCTGACACGCGGCGGCAGCACGCTGCCCCTGCTCTGCTCTCGCTCGGAGGCGTTATGGGCAAGTTTTAATCTGACCAAATACAGGCAGTTGCTGGTTCTACTGTTTCGACTGTGCAGCGTAATACCCATGCGGTCGAGAAAGACGCCAGCAATATTGAGGAAATGAAGGAGACACCAGCGGAGGGACAAGACAATACACCGTTCCCGGCGTCCGGAGTACCTGAGCATGCAAAAGAAAGGGGCATTCCTACTCGACCGGGAGTTACAAGGGCAGCCCGTGGGATGTGGCTTCTTCTTTCCTTGCTTTCTTTCTTTTTTTGTTTCCACCCACTCGTATATCTTTCATTGCAAGAGCATCCGTTCCGTAGACTTCCTTGATCTAGTTTGTTTCTCTTTTTCCCCTGAAATATAAAGGAGAAGAAGACCACGGGGCATCCCTTCCCGGAGCGAGTTTTCTTCTCGGCGGCGAACATGAAACACAGCACCATCTGTCGACATCAAATCTTGGAAGTAGGCTACGTGCTGTAGAACAACCGGGCAGGAGACCTTGCGACATCTACCCCGTAGGACCATGCCGTGTCATACTGTGTACTTTCCTCGCCGACAGGACTGTCAGCAGTGTACGACTCAGCCATGGGCCATCTGCATACGGCGGACGCGTTGCCCTGCACAAGGGGAAGGCCCAATATGTCTCTGCCAAGAAGTCTTTCTAGGCGTCGAGGCATCATGGCCTTGCTATGCTCAGCAAAACCTCATGGTCCCGGCAGGGCCAGAGACACTCTGCAGTGCACATTTCGACGGGCACCATGACACCAGCAGCGGAAATCAGACGCACAGGAGAGCATCTCGCCCTCGCAAACAGCACTGCTCTGTGCTGCTCATGCCGCGAAACGAGGGAGGGCAAACTAGGTCCGACCTTCGGCTGGCAGGCAGCATCCACAGGAGTCACCCTCCTTTTCAGATCGAAACGTGCTCAGTGTGGGTGTACGGCGAACAGGGAAGGCATCCCGAGAGGTGCCTGCCAAGGACATCCAGCCTCTGGGTTGGGGAGGTTCTTTGTTCTTCTCGTTGCTGCGTCCGCTCGCGGCCTGGGAAAGGGGAGGCACGGGCAGGGCTAGCATGACGCCTCTCCCGTGCGTCTCACGGCATCGACGGAAGAATTTCTTTTTGTATTGCCTGTCCAAGAGATGCAGGAGAGGCTGCACCAACCCCTCGTCTGCCTGCGAGAGTGGCAAAAACAAAACCTGTATTCTTTTAAACATTTCTCCCTCCGAGAGAGAAAGAAAAGGAAGAATGCCTCATGGGCTCAGGTTTGCTTCTCTCTGCTTGCTTTCTTGGTCACCCCCCGGCCAAGGCTAGTCTTCAAATCACCTGGATCTCGTTTCTTTGTTTTTTCTTTCTTTTCCTCTTGCTCGCTTCCGGCTGTTTCATCCCAAGTCACGATTCCCTCGCATCTCTGGCCCCGGCTGGCCAGTAGGAGATGATTCCGAGAGAGAAACGCGTGTAGCTTTCTTCGCCGTGCGACATGACTCGTCATGTGTTTGGGGGAGAACTCCTGGCGTCTCTTTATTGGCTTTTCGTCACCATGAAACACTAAAGTGGGATGCCAGGTCATCGAGGTACGTTGGCTGGGGGGGGGTGGTCCATTTTCCTTCATTCTTTCTTTTTGTCTTTTTTTCTTTTTCGTTTGTTGTCGCCCATTCTACGCGCACCTCTCCCCCCCCGTCTCTTTCAGTGCACATCAGACGCTTCCTCAACGGAAGGACAAAAAAACAGAACGAACCAGATGAGGTCGGACTCCGGAGATCCGCCTGTGGCACGCACAATGCAGCCGAAAGCATCCAGTTCGCCTCCGGCGGTACGCCACTACGGAATATTCTGTCCCTTGGGTGGCGAACAGCGGGCTTGCTCTTGGCCTGGGCCTTGGCCTGTGGTCGTTCCATTTGCACACGACATTCAAGCGTGAGGCCGTCTTGGTTTCCAGTCTGTCTCCAGATGGCCTGGCCCTTGCCCGGGCCCATTGAAGGCTGGATTTCTCGCCAACGGAACACCTTTTCAGCGTTGTGTTTTCTTCTTGTTTCTTTTCCGGTGGCTGCAATTCGTGTTTGTCGAGGCCGGCTGAAACGTGAAACACACCGCGTAGGCGGCCGCGGCGAACGAGGGGGGAAACAGCACAAACACTTGGAAACGAAACATAAACAGGCCGGAAACGGGACCCGGTTGACCTTTTTTACTCTGCAAGGAGACGGACTGTGTGCTTTTCCATTCTTTTTGAGTTCGTTTTGTTGCCTGTCCCCTCTAGTTTTGTCAATATTGTAAGATACTCTCCAGACCGGACCACGACTAGAAAATCTAGTGCTTGGGCTAGGAGAGAGAACCGGGCAAAAAGGGGGCAGTGAGAAGACGAGAAGAAAAGGGAGCGATCTTGGCAGTGCAGGAATACGGGAAAAGGTCATGGCCGATGATGTTGGGAAGGGCTGGGCGAAAGGCGGCATGGCTGAAGATCAAAGCTGAAAAGAAGAAGATGAAAAGAGAAAGGAAAGAAGGGAAAGAAAGAAAAAGAAGAAAAAGAAAAAAAAGAAGAAGAAAAGAAGAAAAAAAGAAGAAAAAGAAAGAAAAAGAAAGAAAAAGAAAGAAAAAGAAAGAAAAAGAAAGAAAAAGAAAGAAAAAGAAAGAAAAAAACGTCGAGTACCCTTCCGGCTAGCCTTGCTCAGGTATTGGTTGTGTGCTTGGACGTCGAAAAAGTCAAGGAGCAACCCGATCTCGAGAAACACCACGATGCTCTTGGGCCAGCCAGGGTATTGGTACTCACGCCGCGCTCTCCTATTATTTACAGGTTGGATGTTCCCATTGCGGGGACGAGCTACAGCGGCTGCTGTAGCGCGCACGTTTGCTACAGCCTACAAGACAGCCCACGGCGTTTCCCCTATGCGCCCGTATTACTATGGAGTGTTTTCCCCCCTCTCCCTTCCTTCCCTTTTTGGTGGGACTTCGTTTGTTCTTTCGCTTCCTCTCTCTTTCTCTCTGGGGTCGAAATTAGCTTTGTTTCAGGATGGACCGTCCAGGGGGTCCAACACCCATCGTTGTTTGGCAAAAAAAGGGGGGTGCGGGTCCCCGCTTTCCTTTCTTTTTCGGCTCGCCGACGCGATCCCTGGAGCAAATCACTCTGCTCCTGTGCAAATAGGAAGAAGGAGCGATCCAGGCACCAGGAACTGCTGTTGCTGTTGCCCGCCCCATCCCGCAATTCGCCATCCGCCATCCGTCATCCGTTTCCACTTCCAGAGAAGGTGCGACCGCTGCCACTTACAAGGACAAGTACCCACTGTGAAGACTCCAAGACGGCGCCTTTTCGCTTTTCGGTGACCTAGAACCCCTTTTCATCTTCTGGCCCGTCTGCCCCCCGTACGGAGTACTGTTCATCTCGATGTCCAGGGCAGACGACAACGGTGCGTCTCACATTGAGAGGAAGCCCGCCCAGAGGACCCTCTTCTCTTCCGCTCCCCTCCTACCACCCCCCGAAGTCTTGCTTGTGGCATAAACGTGGTGGAACTGCGTCCAGAAACCTTGTATCGAAAAAAACGGCAGTCGCGGGTAGACATGCTCCATGTAGTGCTGCGCCAGTTT